>PVIU01013335.1:0-56437 GCA_004026605.1 Ondatra zibethicus | reverse complement strand
CTGTTCACAGACCGATCAGACTAGGCGCAGGCTGTTCACAGACCGATCAGACTAGGCGCAGGCTGTTCACAGACCGATCAGACTAGGCGCAGGCTGTTCACAGACCGATCAGACTAGGCGCAGGCTGTTCACAGACCGATCAGACTAGGCGCAGGCTGTTCACAGACCGATCAGACTAGGCGCAGGCTGTTCACAGACCAATCAGACTAGGCGCAGGCTGTTCACAGACTCTTGAATGGATCTTAATTGTGCTTGGCTAATCACTTGCTATTTTGCTCCCCCCCTTTAATTCATAAAATTTAAATGTGCAATGAAGTGGACCAGCTTACACATTTTCAAGGGATACATGAAGGTAAAATCTTAGGTTTTTTCCTTCCCTTTTTCAAAACCTGGCTTTGTCTCTGTTATAGCCTCATGTTTCAACCAGTTCAACCTGATTTGAGAAAATACACGTTTCCTTTGAGGGCTGCTCACTTTGTAATAACAGTAAAACCAAGAATGTCCCCAACAATACCTAAAGAGAAATGGGGAGCAGTCTACTTAAAGAAGCATGAGCCCACAGTTATTATTTCTCTTTAAGGGGAGCAGTTCATGAGTACACTGTGGGAGGGCTGGAGTCAGCAAGAGTGCCCGGGCAGTGGAGTGCAGTGGTCTGGGAAAAGCGCAGTGGTCTGGGAGAAGCGCAGTGGTCTGGGAGAAGCGCAGTGGTCTGGGAGAAGCGCAGTGGTCTGGGAGAAGCGCAGTGGTCTGGGAGAAGCGCAGTGGTCTGGGAGAAGCGCTTTTGCTGTTAGATAAGCTTCTCTATGCACAGCTTCCTGCTGTGTAATGCTCGCTGTGTGAGGAGGGTGGCATTCATTGCTTGTGTATGTAGGCACACAAGAGAAACCTGCGTGACCTGTGGGGAGGTCAAATTACCACCTCAGGTACCAGTCCTGCATGCCCCTGGTTTGAGACAGAGTCTCTTGTTCATACTGCATATGCCCAGTTAGCTGACCCATGGACTTTCTGGAGAGTCTCTTCTCACTGCCTCGCATCTCCCCTTCTACAGACGCCCGCTTCCCAAGCCTTCCGGGGATCTGAACTCAGGGCGTCAGGCTTGTGCAGCAGGTACTTTACCCACAGGCCATCCCCCAGCCCACGGACAATGTTTTAATAGAAAGTATGCCTGCTCTCCAGATCATGACAGTGAAAACTACTTAATAAGAATGAATGAAAAAGTCTACACGTCCCACATACTATTATAGGTTAAACACATTTTACTCTTACCAACATACTGAAGGGAAACTAGAAATCTGAAAACCTGAAATGTATTCTTTAGTTCCCCAAAGCAAGCCTAAACAAAACACAAACCCCAGGTTACAGAGTGCAAACACTACATCAACGCACAGTCAAGCACAGGAACCCCCACAGCAATCCACATTGACTTCTCATGTGAGATCAGTACCTTTTCCTGGACAAAGCTGGTGTTCCCCAAGGAGAGGGGAGAGAAGACTCGCTTGTCAGGCAGGGAGGGATCTGCTCTGCACGACTACAGACAACAAAACAGACAGGGGTTAGCGGTTAGGAGAGCGTGCGCTGCTGGCCGGCAGCTGGTTAGTGTCACAGGAGATGAAGGGTCAGTTTCATGAGAAACACCTTCACATTCTGTGGGAGGGAGGACCATGAGGAGCACAACACAGGGCCAACTGGAACAGGAAACCTGCTGGAGGCAGAGGCTGCTCCTACCAGCGTTAACATGGACCTTGCTAAACAGATGCCACTAAAACTAAGGGGTATTAAGTGGGGTCAGTAGCAGAGAGAAGTAGAGTCCACACGTACACACAGCTCACGCCGTCAGTGCCGCGCAACAGGCTGCTTCCTGCAGTTAGTAATTAACCGCAAGACAAGAAACTAGTTACAATACCTGGATTTTCATACCTATTAATAACTAAGAAATATTGTTAAGATGCAAGAAACATCTCAACATATGTTTAAAAGTAAATATTCCATGAACAAAAAATATAAAACCCATGAGAATCCCTGGTTGCTTGGTCTATTTAGGGCTAAAATGGGAAAATCCCATTTATTATATGAAGGAAAACTGGAAACTATTAAAAATGAAAATGCTTAAACTAGAGAAATCAGAACACAGCCATGCTATTTTTAGTGGGATGTCAACTGAAAGCACAGTCAAAGCCATGAAAGTAAAGACGCTGGGTGAAGGAGCCGGCCTGTTTCTGTGCAGAACCCTGGATTTCTCCACGACAGAATGTGTGCATACCCTATCAATGAGCAGGTGGCCAGGACGCAGAAGCGTCATGCAGGGGTGTGCAGTGACCTGGTGTGCAGCAGGACTCCATCACTGGGAGAGTGAGGAAATGGTTCTGACGGCTCTTGACTGGGATGGCTCCAGACACCCAAGTGTCTCCAAGGGAACCATGGCATTTCCCAGGACTGTGAAGTGGGAGCAGGACGGCTGTGACGGCAGCCTGCACACAGGCATCATAATAGCCGTCTCTCCAGCTGACGGCTGGGAGGAGCGTCCACACGCACCTAGTGTCTCTTCAGAGTAAAGAATAAGAGACACTAAGTTTCATTACTGACAGCTAGGGAGCCTGCGTGGCTGACCTATGCCCTCTGCAGGTGGATGACGGTGGTGTTGTTTGGTCGTTTGTGGGGTCACTAGCAGTGGGATCTGGACCTGTCCCTGGCGCATGCCTGGCTTTGTGGAACCTATTCCCCATGCAGGGATGCCTCGCTCAGCCTTGATGCATGGTGAGGAACTTAGTCCTGCCTCAATGAGATACGCCATGCTCTGTTGACTCCCGTGGGAGGCCTGCCCCTTTCTGAACAGAGAGTGGAGGGGGCGAGAGGGGAGGGAGGGGACACTGTAGTTGGTATGTAAAACAAGTAAAAAATTTAATTACAAAGAGAGAGAGAGAGGGAGGGAGGGGAGGAGGAAGGAGGAAGGAAGGGAGAGAAGAAGGAAGGGGAGAAGCTGTTTCATTACCCATGCAGCAGAAGCTAGCTAACTGAACTTTCCTTTACTGGCAAACACCGTACCTGCACTGCAAACTCAACATCTGGGCAATAGTGTCTGTCCTGAGTAGAGGGACAGACATCAAGTAAACAGAAGACCGATTAATTTTCCCTTCCCTTCCGGTTAACTCTGAAGTTAAGTCTGAAGGCTGACCTTGTACCCAGTGCACCCTGCCAACCAGAAGGCAGAGCAGGCCCATACCTGTCAAAAGAATCGGTCGCTACTTTGTAGAGATAGATGAAGAGCTTGCTGCAGTGCCGCAGGGTGGGTGACACGGAGTCCGCTGAGGCGGCTTCTTCCTCGAGCAGTCTTTGAAAAGGTTGTGTGTTGGAGGGGAAGACATTCATGGCACTTATTTTCCTAAGGTCCGAGAAGCAGCCAAGAAACCGAACAGCATCCGCCAGCTTCTCATACTGAATCTCCGTTTTGAAAAAATGCGAGTTGGCCGGCTCATAGCGCAGGGCTGCCGTCAGTGTGCAGAACACGGTGTGGAGGAGCTCGAACACTTGGCTCTGGCTCACCTTCTCCCAGCCATTCTTGGGAGGACAGCTCAAAGACCTCTCCATAGCCACGAGCAAGGATGTGATGTACACAAAGCCGCCAACTTTCCTAAAAACTGTTCTTGAGCGATGGCTTTCTCGAAGGACTGAAAGGAGGGCCTGCAGGAGAAAAGGAAAAATTTGTAACTTGCAATTAATTTGGAATGCAAATTAAAAAACAAAACTAAACTAAAAACCACCATGCATGAATATCAAAGGCGAACATCATTCTGTGAATATTTCATATGAATGTCTTCGTCATTTGAACAATAAATAGTTGTATAAAGCATTCAAGTTTTGCTGTGACACGTGACAATGCGACAGAATACAATTTCAGGTAATGCTGTTACACATTTCTTGATGGTTAAGACTGGATCCGAACAACGGCTAGAAGCCTTACCTTGTTTAACTTATAACACTATCGATGACTTCAACTTCTTAACAGAATGACTGTATGAAATAAGTAAAACACGCGGTCTAACATCACACGGCCATGAGAGCGTGGACTGTCTATGTGTATAAAGGGGGTTAGTCCAGGAGGGATTGGAAAGGTAAGGCCAGCCAAGAACCGAGGTCCTCGAGTCATGCACACCACTTCTCAGTGTGAGACCTGGAAGACAGTCTCTCTACAAAATGCATTAGAGCCTAAAAGCCAAACAGGCGCTGCCCCATTAACTACACAGGGCACTGCACCGAGTTCTTTCAGACCCTGTTATCTTTAATTGCTCAACAGTACTGTGTGTTATGTAAAGTGAGTGTCTCTCCTCCAAAAGACTTAGGTCCAGGAATTCCGTGTACTGTTTGCAGAACACCCACATAAATGCAATGATATACCTTGGGCATGGGAGCCCATGTTGAATAGAAAAATATGTTTGTGTTTCATTTATGGTTAACAGAGATAGCCTGAACGGTGCAATATTTTAAACAGTCTTATGTATGAAACAAAACCCTACTCTAGGGGATTTCTGACATGGGGCATCAGAGCAGAAATTTCTAGACTTTGAGGCTGGAGTGATGATTCCACACCACGAGCACCGGCAGCTCTTGCAGGGACCCCGAGGGAGCTCATGGCAGGCGGAGCCTTAGTTCCAGGGTATCCGACATCCTTCCTCTTCTGGCCTCCCTGGGTATCAGGCATGCACATGGTACACAGGCATACATGATACAGCTGGGCAAACCCGACTTTTGTTTTTTAAGTTTTAGAATTTGAAGGTTTTTTAAATTATTATTTTGGATTTTCAAAACAGAGCTGTTCAACCTGTATTACTGTTATTGGATGATGAATTAAGGCCATAGTAAAAAAAAAAATCAAAAATTCTATACAACATTAAATGAATAGCAAAGGTAGGATTTAAAGCCAGAAATTCCAGTTCTCCAAATGCACCTAACCATGATATTGTCCTGTCCTGAACCGTGTCTGATGGCTGTGGACACACGCATGATACTGTCCTGTCCTGAACCGTGTCTGATGGCTGTGGACACACACATGATACTGCCCTGTCCTGAACTGTGTCTGATGGCTATGGACACACGCATGATATTGTCCTGTCCTGAAACGTGTCTGATGGCTGTGGACACATGCATGATACTGTCCTGTCCTGAATCGTGTCTGATGGCTGTGGACACACGCATGATATTGTCCTGTCCTGAACTGTGTCTGATGGCTGTGGACACACGCAGCGGGCTCATTCCCTTCTGTCTCAGTTCTCGTCACACAGCAGGCTGGTGTCTACCATGAGTTCAGACACATTTTAATTTTAGCAGTCATCACGGTTCAGAAAGCCTCCTGAGACATACTGCTTCAGAAACGATGAAGGTTTGTTTCATTGTGTAAAGTATGACTTCTTATTTTAAAAGAATTATCTGTGTATGTTACTAAAACAAACACATAATATATCCCTTCCGTTCTTCTGTGAAGAATTAATTTTCATTTAAAAAATTTTTGGTATCAATATCATTCCTACATTGTCGTTTAGTAAATAATATTTATTCTTAAAATTACAACTCATGTTAAGAAATTTCAATGTTATCTTTAAAAAAAAATCTTAAAGTTATCCTGAAGAATAAATTCAGACCACAGAGCCGGAATGTTTGGATCCCAGTCCAGGTGCTGACAGTAAGCTGCTTTATCACACCAGTTACTAGAGCTTTCTGGGCTGTAGTGTTCAATAAGGGGCACGGCCTACTACATACTGAGGTTAGTGCACACTGTGGAGTGTACGGTCACAGTCCCGGGACACAGCCTACTACATACTGAGGTTAGTGCACACTGTGGAGTGTACGGTCACAGTCCCGGGACACAGCCTACTACATACTGAGGTTAGTGCACACTGTGGAGTGTACGGTCACAGTCCCGGGGCACGGCCTACTACATACTGAGGTTAGTGCACACTGTGGTGTGTATAGTCACAGTCCTGGGGCACAGCCCCTAAATAGTCTATCAAAAGCTGAGGTTAGGTACACTAGATTATTTCCGATTCTAAGTATCTTACTATTCTGAGTCATATAGGCAGCAAAACACTTCTGTATCTGAACATATCTAAACATGGGAAAGGTACAACGGAAACTGTCTAAGGAACTGCGCTGATGCCCCTTACACTGTGTGGCTGATACAGTTTTGTATGTGATGTAAACACCTCTACACAGAACATGACCACAATTTTATAGATGACGACAGGTGAGTTCAGAGTTAAGAAAACTTTCATGGCTGGTTAGAACTTTGATAGAGCTAGAAAACAGTGCCTAATTCTTAGTCTAAGAGTTATTATTTCAGGACATTTTGCCTCCTACTTCATCAGAGCGACTCCTGCTGGTAATCTCACAGTTAATCAGTATTGGAAACTTTCAAGTTCCAGGGCAACTTCCCGCTCAAATCTAGATACAGTTATGATGAGAGCTGGATCCCAGGAGCTAATTAGAGATAATTGTTGTATATAATATATAATTCAACATGTGTGTCAGCAGGATTATGAAGACCATAGGATTTCAGTGTGTGTATAAAGAACTGCGGAGCAAATTAGCAGACATGTGGGCTGCACAGTAGGAGACTCTGGGAAGCAGTTTTGAATGCAGCGAAAATGGAAATTGAAGTTGAAATCCCACATCCTCCCCACTGCTTCCCAGCACTGAGGTGCGAGCCCTGAAATCACAGCGCGTGGCACCGCATCCACTGGCGCAGGCGCTTCGGCAACCAGTGCTGGCTTGGAGATTAGCAAACCGGTAGTGAGGAGACAGCAAATCACGTTTACTGTGACCTCCTGACAGCAAGTCTGAGCTGTTCGTCATGGTGCTTCTGTTTCTGCCCTTTTTTATTCACTTCCCTGTTTTGCTCTCTTTCCTTACTTTTTGGCTAAATAAAATGATTTAGGCTCACTTTGTTTCTTTTTCTGCCTCAGATGTACAATCCCCCATTTTTCTAAGGAACCCTGCTTGTTACAATAGAAATGATATTCAGAAACTGTGGATCAATAAATTAACGAGAACATACAAATATCAATGTCTCTTCTTTCTTATACAGATGTTGCTGAAATGCAAACAAGGATTCTAGCCCAAAACCATTAACTCTCTTTTGATTAAAACTGTTACTCAATTGTGCGAGACCAGCTAGCTGTGTCCTTGGTTCCCCGACCCACTAGACTCCCACTTCAGATTGTTTAATAAAGCTGTGCTCCAGTTGACAGTGTATAAACACAGGGAGGGTCTCAGGGCAGAGTTTTAGCCAGCAAGCCCAAGGAACTGCAATAAAATAAATCAAATTAAGTAAAATGACACAGGGACACTAATAGCATCTATCTTTGCTGAGAGGCTCATGTTAGTGGGTGCATGCGAACATACAGAACAATATCTACACACAGGAAACAGTGCTAGTTGCTGTTGGAATTACAATGTATTCTGGTACTTAGACAAATGCTTTCATGTGTCACTTCATAGTCTTTGCTTAGCTACTCTACCTTGCTGGGAGTCACTGAACTTCTATGTAAACAAATTAAAAGGAGAATGTTTAATTTTAGGGAGTTTTAAAGTTTTCTGACATGGCACTGTAACTACAGCACTGTGAGGAAATACATGTACACAAATCCTGGACATACTGGTGTGGCAGAGAGAAGGCGTGTTGAGCCCAGGCTGTGCGATTTCCTCCTCTGCCCATCAGCGCATGTGCACAGCATTAGATGACTGGGACTGAATAGATAATATATGTGTTTAGTTTTTACTGCTCTGTAAATGGCCTGAGTTCAATCCCTGGCATCTCACAAAGGCCTCTAACTCCAGCTCCATGGCTCCTTATGCCTCTGGCCTTCACTGGCACTCACAGTCAAGGGCACATATTTACACACAGATACACACTTGAACACATAATTTTAGAAAGTAATACATAATAAATCTCTTTAAAGAATTTCCTTGATGAAAAGAAGTATTTATAATTTCAAAAGGACCCTTAGATTTTAATAGTAAGAAAGCAGACATGTATTAATCAAATGTACCCTTAAGATGTCTGTCTTCAACTGCAGTTCTGTGGGTGGGGCTGAGTGCATCAGCCCCAGGAGGGTGCCCATGTCGTCGTCCCCATTCGGAGAGAGTACCAGCTGCTGTATGGTCATCAGGGCGTGCTGCCGGCACTGCGGGTACTTGACTATATTGTGTGCACATCTTGCACCGCCAAACTCTCGGAAGATTCCTGAAGCAGGGAGAAAAGGGACAGCATGGAGTAACTTAAGAGAGTCAGGGTAAGTCAGGTGAACTAAAATTCAACTGCTTCTGTAGGAGCAATAACTTAAAGAAATGTGTGGAAAGCTGACATACCTATTTTATCTTTTATACTACAATATAAAAATTGCATTGTGGGATATCAAGAAAACATACACATATACATTTTCTAGACTTCTTAATAGAAGATTAATGTTTTGATACAGTCACCATGTCCATTTCTAGAATATTTGAAAATTTTAACAGGTTTACACCAAGAAACCATACACTGAAAGCAAAGCACTGACATTGGGATAAACAATGCCCAAGTAATAGAGGTTTGCACTGAAGGCGGTTTACAGCACAGCGCTGGAAAAGAATGCCCTCAAATAAGGAAATAAGGCAAACATAGCAACCAAAAAGGCAAAATCTACAACAGAAAACACCAGTCGTGGGGACTGCTCCAAAGCCTGTCCTCTGCACTGTTTAATCCTAAGTCAGTGACAGCACAGTTCATGTCTACAGGCAGCGTCACAGCCCATGTTCTCGCTCACTCAGGATCCTGTTCTCAGATCAATGCTGCCTGCTCTCAGGCTTTAAAAAGAAAGACCAATCATGTAAATCACCCATCTGTATAGTAGTTCTGCAATCCTTCTTTATAAAATATCTTATAGTTCAACTTTAATTTCATCAGTCTTGTTGCTGTTTACATATTTGATCACTCACGAAACTTAGGATTTTCTTATGATTTTGTTTCAGTGAAAATATGTCAACTGAATAACAGTGCTTTTTTTTTTTCTTTTTTACCTTGGTGACCACTGTCACCTCAATTTAAGTGGGTTTCCATTTGCTAACTTAATAGGAATTATAAAACCTGATGTGAGTGTTAAGTCATGAACTTCAGACAAACACTGGAGGCTGACATGGAGAGAGAGACACTGGAGGCTGACATGGAGAGACACTGGAGGATGACATGGAGAGAGAGACACTGGAGGCTGACATGGAGAGACACTGGAGGCTGACATGGAGAGAGAGACACTGGAGGCTGACATGGAGAGACACTGGAGGCTGACATGGAGAGAGAGACACTGGAGGCTGACATGGAGAGAGAGACACTGGAGGCTGACATGGAGAGACACTGGAGGCTGACATGGAGAGAGAGACACTGGAGGATGACATGGAGAGACACTGGAGCTCAAGTCCGACCCTTGGGAGCTGGAGGCGGGGGATACAAGGTGAGCTGGAGCTATGTAACAACAAGGCTTTGTCTTTAAAACAATAACAACAAGAAGCCAGCATGAACTTGTGACATCCTTTGTACATGAAGGGTGACAAACCCCGAGCCTATCAGACTCCGCACGGCTGACAGCTGAAGAGTACTTTCTGTGGACCCAGCACAGAGCCTCGAATTACAAGGGGAAGAACATCTTTCCTAACAAGGAAAAGACAGACACCAAAAGAACACATAGAAATGTCTGTACCTGAGAGGTGCCAAGACAGTAACTGGGTAAGCATCTACTCTAGAATAGCAAAAAATGACCTGATCCTAGCCTGTGCAACTTCACACGACACTACAGAAAGCTAATTGGACAAATTCTTATTTTTCATTATCTATTTTGCCTGTATCTCAGTCAACTAAATCTAAGTAGCAATAAGCATACTAAGCATTCTGCAATGGACAATGACCCTACAGAGCCTGGAAATGTCATCTGACTCACAGTTTCTGTCACCTATTAGATTTATTCAGCTTTGTCTAAGCACTTACCAAATTGTATTTAAACAATTACTTATATAATTATGCACTGCATCTTTCTCAGTTCAGCTGTGATTCTCCTGGGGGAAGAATTATCTTTTCGTCAATGTGAGTTAGTATGTTGGCTGAAACACATTACATTTAAATATGTTGGATGTAGAGTTTTTCTGTGCTCCCACCAACAGTCACACATTTTACATAATATTCCTCCATTCATCTGTGGCTCCCCATACAACCACAATCCAATTCCAGCTCTTGCACATGTCCTAAGAAGGGCTCCATGACGGGAGCTGCCCGCAAGCCTGAGCTCACTTAGTCCTCTCAAGTTGTCTTACAATTTTGGTTTCTTTGAGGCAGGGTCTCACTGTATATCCCTGACTGGCCTTTACTCTGTGTCAGCCAGGCTGGCCTTAATCTCACAGAGATCTGCCTACCTCTACCTCTTGGGTGCTAGGATTAAAATCTTGCTCTACCACACCTCTGAACCACAGCTATGAAGAAGTATTTCAGAAATAATTTAAATAAGGCAATCACTTGAAGAAGAGTACACACTATAACTAAAAAGAAAAAAACAAGAAAGAAAAAGAAAGAAAAAAGCCAAACAGAAAGCATACCATAAAAAGCAATAAATATATTTCCAGACAGTAACAGCATTACAGATTTTGCTGGGGCAGTATGTTAGCAGGCCAAAGGTGCCTCATTTTGGGGGGCTTGGCTGTACCATTGCTGAACCAGTGTTTCTCCTTTGAGCGACAGGAACGTGGAGAGCAGCAGACCCACTCCAAGCACGAGCTATACTTTCCTGTTACCTGCATTTGTGTTTGAGCCCTGAAGGAGCACGGTCAAGGCCTCCATCACCAACAGAGCCAAGTGTTCTTGGTCTTCAACTGAACTATTATTTCTTGAGTCCCCTAGAAGATAGGTTCAAATGTCCAAATCACAAAAATTGCTTTTTTAATTGAGCCAGTTTTAGTTGAATAATTAATTCCTTTCATTATGCCTTTAACATTTGCTTTCTCCACTAACACAAACGCTAGTAATATACCCTTCAAAATAACATGTGTCCAGCACCTGTCTAAAATATGCCCAAACAAATCAGTGCTAACAGATTTTTATTTTAGTGTGGGAAGAGTTAGTTATATAACAAATATTAAAAATAAAAATGCCAAACAAAATAAATATGGCCTTAGCATGGGGATTCTAATCAGTGAGGCCAATAGGAGAATTATTATACAAAAAGATGCTTATGAATCAGCTGTCCATTCAACATGTATTAACTCACAATTAAATCGTGTCAACTGCTAGAAACAGTAGTACTTACTTTAGCTTTTTATTAAAAAAGCATATAAAGTTTATGAAACCTTTAAGTAGATATAATTGCTCTCTAGGATGAAAATATTTTGAGATACTCACATTTAATTGTATTTAACCAATTGTAATTAATAACAATTTCAATTATTTCCAGAAATTAAAAAAAATCTCCCAGAGAAATAAACACAAGTCATGAAGACCATGCATGTTTACTTTGAACTCTAGCCCCCCATCAATTTCCTAACAAAAGGTGAAGAAGTTAAGGCTGGGCAATCCTCACTCAAACACCACAATCACATCAACCATCAAATGAGAGACAGTGGCGCCTTCCTGACTGTCTCCCAGCATGTCAACCAGGGGTGTTTACCTTGCTCACTGAGCACTTGAGTTGGATCCTTCAGGAGGGCAGCATACTTATGCAAAAGGTTGACCATGACCTCCAAAAGGCCCACCTCTCTGAAGACGTCTTTAAAGATGTAGTCGTGTCTTGTAAACTTCAGGAGGGTTTTCATTGCAATGATGCTACAGTGATAAGAGGAGCTGGATTTCAATAGGATACTAACGCTAATGAGTTCTTTACAAGGGATATAATTTAAGCTAAAAACAACAAACTCCAGCATTTCAAAGTATTTGTTCTGCACGTCTGGGAGTTTGGCGATCTTCTCTGCAAACTGGGACAGGGTGTGCTGGGACTCTAGGATGAAGTAGTTGGCATTGTCAGCCATGTAAATATTTGTGATGGCATCAAGGATGATTTGGGCAAGGAAGTTGGATTTTGCTTTTAAAAATGCATTCTGAAGAACTGCAAAGGCCTGGATGTTTCTCACACTGTGACCTAAAATAGAAAACAAGAACACAAGTGGGTGCTATGTGACGTTTTACACATGGTAAAAGATCCTGTGTCAACACTGCATGAACTTCACCATTTATCAAGTATTTACCAAGACAAGGTCCTGTTTTCATGAAAGGTCTGACTTTTCTTCATCAAGTTCAAATATTTAATTAAAAATAAATAGAACCAATCAAACATTTAATGCACCATTATGAGGATCAAAATGTTAGAAAAATGTAGCCTTTGAAAACTTACTCTCTGACCTAAAGCAAATAATGTGACCTCTTTGTCTTAGATTTGCACAACCTTAAAAGATATAGAAGCACTCACACCTCCTGCTTTCCTTATGTCCCTAGCAGTCCTACCAGCAGGTGTGGAGAACAGAGTGTGCTTAGACCTCCACCCACACACAGGGCATACAGGAGCAGCACTCAAAGAAGTAGGCCCGGATGACAGGCTCAAAGGCACACACCTTCAGATGAGCGCCTCTGGTTTAGTGCTGCCGTGCTCTTTTCAACCCCCGTCCATCAGATGAAGAGGGAGAAATCTTTCTGCAGCGCAACTGCGGGCAGACAACTTTACGGAAACCGGCAATCACTTTCACACTGGTAATACCTACCAGGATCAACCAGTAGAAACAAATCCACTCCTCCTCCACTCTGGGCACTCAGGAAGAACTCACCTTTGCCTGCAGGCTGAGGTACTGCAAATCCAGGCAACAAGAAGGGGGCCCCTGTGGTGACGCCAGCTGGCTTGAGCTCACTG
Organism: Ondatra zibethicus; assembly: GCA_004026605.1. Taxonomy (NCBI): domain Eukaryota; kingdom Metazoa; phylum Chordata; class Mammalia; order Rodentia; family Cricetidae; genus Ondatra; species Ondatra zibethicus. The sequence continues at coordinate 43,535 of PVIU01013335.1, read as the reverse complement.
ACCCCATATGTGGTCAGGGAAGTTACCAGATTCACCAGATCTTTCAAGGCATCTCTACATTCCGCCTCTTTCGCTTGTTCCAATCTAGAAAAGGTTGATTTCAGAACGTTTTTTCTTTTGTTAATATTCTTTTAATATAGAATTTCTTGTCAATTTCAGACTCAGTAAGTAAATATATAAAGTAATTACAAAGTATTTTACATTTTTCTCATCTATATTTCTTTTAAAAATTCTGAAGATTTTATTATGCTATAGTATAAAGCATTTCAAACTTTTTTCTAATTTACTGTTTTCAAAAGACAGTTTCCCTCTGCTGCCCCGAAGCCCTCCATGCCATAGATAAGGATGGCATGATTTTATCACACTGGGTCTACTGTATGTATACGATAGATCAGTCTTGAGTTCACAGTGATCTTCCTGCCTCAGAAAACACTTCCTAAAAAGTTTTCTCTACAAACAATGTTTAAAAATCAAAAGTATGGGAAAAGCTCTAAGAGTTGTGTGAATGCTGCATGGGTTTGTGGGGGTGACGCTGTCAGTCAAAGCTCTGAGAGTGCAAAGCAAACTTTGGAGCTGACCTGACTAAGAGCCACTGCCTGGGGTTGTGAGCGCCAGTCTGAGGTCATGAGGATACGACTCTTGCTGTAGCCCTACTGACAGCACAAAATTGTAGTAATGAGGAGAGGGCCATGTTCCCGGTGCCTGGCTAGCTTAACTCCTGAAATAATTACATAGAAACTGTATTCATTTGAAACACTGCCTGGCCCATTAGTTTTAGCCTCTTATTGGCTAACTCTCACATCTTGATTTAACCCATTTTTAATAATCTGTATATCACCACGAGGTCGTGGCTCACTGGGAAAGATTCAGTGTGTCTGACTTGACATGCTTCATGCTGGCGGCTCTCTGTCTCTGTCCTCTTTTTAGCATTCTGTTCTCTTTTCCCCGCCTATCTATGTCCTGCCTATCAAAAGGCCAAGGCAGTCTCTTTATTTAACCAATAAAAGCAACACAAATGCAAATGGACCTCCTACACCACAAAGTGCCTGAAAGAATCTCATTTTCATAAAGATTAAGACTCACTGGAACCTTCCTTATTATAGAAATTACTAATTGTCATCAACATAGACTCGGGAAATGCCCAAGACTGGGAAAGGAAAAAAGATGCCCCTTTCTTCCCCACTGACTGCGAAACCTGCCCCCGTGTTAGTATAAGCTCTCCTCCAGAACCACACTTCTGATGTCACTCAAGACAACCATGGCCTCAGCAGCTAATACACCAGTGTCCTTCCTCTATATTTCGAATCCTATCCTCTCACCACAGATAAAAGATTGGATTGTGTGAGAGCCTCAATATGAAGGGCAGCTTATCAGCTGACATGCTAAAGGAATGCATCGGTTACTATCGGGGGACATTCACATGCCCTCTCCTACAGACGGGGACATCTCCTTGGGGTCACCTATTAGCCAACACTAAGTAGAATAAAGTGCTTGCAGACAATAAATTTACAAAACAGTGCTGTCTTGTGATACAGCAAATGTTCTGAAGACAATGAGCTTCCAAGGATAGCTAGTGGGGACGAGGTCACAGTTCCCTGAAAATATGTACCCAGCCATTTTTTGTGTGTAGCATTGGTGACAGTAGGGAGGTACAACATTTAGCAATGACTAATCTGTCCTATATACTCACTTGTACAGTTTCAATTTATAATGAAAATAAACCAGAAACTTAATAAAATAACCAGAAACTATATAAATAACAATAACTAAAAAATAAAAGGCCATGACCTTGAGAAGAGTGAGGGGATGTGGAAGGACTGGAGAGAAGAAAGGGACTAACTAATGCAAATACAGTACTTGTGAATGAGATCTTGAGAATTAAATAAACAAAAAATTTAAACTTTTAATCTGTCTCTCATACACACACACACACACACACACACACACACTGGCAAGTACTATAAGATGAGGAAAATAAAAAAACATAATTAAGCAGGAAGAGTTTACGTTTGAGAGCCACGCTAACTAGCTCTCTAGACTCTTCTGTGCTTACAGGAGAGGGCAGCCACGCCATGCACTGCCTTTGACTGTCTCACTCACAATTCCCCTTCTTGGGTGGGAAACAGGAATAAAAGGAGAGCAATGCCAAGACCCCAAGGATGCATCAAACTAGGCAAGCGCTCCCTGGTTTCTTCTGACGATCCCACCGTCTCCAGAGGCATTTCAAATGTGATCTCAAGCTGTGGTGTTTACCTGAGCAAGAGGTCACAGAGGAAATTATATCCTTGCCATATCCGGAAGTCATCCAGGAGAGTTTGGGAGACACCGCTGGAGTCTTTGAGGAAGCAAGAGAGCCCTGCAAACATTTCAACGATTTCCAGGGGAGACAGGTCGTCGGATTGCTGCATATTCTGAACACACGTAGACAAACATTCTTTTTCTGTAAAGATAAAAAATTATGTGTGAATTGTCTATGTCCATTGCTTAAGGGGTTTAAGGAAGAATCATGTACTAACATACGTATGACACAGGACTGGGTAAGGTTGGCTTTTTTAAAAGGGAAAACGAGGTCTCAGATTCAAGGGAAGGGGCCCTAAGCAGTAATAAAGGGTGACACAGGAGCAGGCTGGGAGCCAGCTGATGCTACCATAGTTCTTACTACACTTTGATACCATTAGTAAACAAAATCTAAATAACTTCCCACTGCCAAATAGTTTTTGATCATTTACACTGATATATAATTGTACAAAGATTAAAAAAAATTAGGAAGGAAAAGAAATCAAGTATTCAAAGTGCAAATATAGACCAACTGAATACTTTCATAAATAAAGTGATAAAATGTTAAAAAATTATGTGTACAGTATAAATTGCCAGTTTAAATTTCAGTCACACGCCATCAGCAACTCTGAGGCCTCAGTATCCTACAACAGAAGCTAAGAATAACACGGAAAAGAAGGAAGACATCATCAGTGGCTAGTTCAGGATGGGGTGTCAGGCCCCACACATGCATACAAGTGTACATACACACACACACACACACGCACGCACACACACACACATGCACATGCACATGCACACACAGACATACACACACTGCATATATTAACACGAGAACTTCAGGACACTTCAACATATATGTGCATCCACACAAAATAAGAGAAACACTTGAGAGGCTGCAGGAATTGCCTCTCACATTGGCTCCTCAAAGGCCAGATGACACTATGTATACATTAGGCAGACAATTCTCTTTAACACTGAAAAAGAAGTCTACCTCTTCTATCTATTCTGTATGAGAAAGATTACCAGTGAATTTATGAAATGTCTTCAGAAATACTAGCAGCTACAGCATTTGAAAACACTTGCTTTCTTCACTAGGAGAATGGATGGAGACAATAGCATAACCTACACTGAATGAAGACTAACATTCACACAACACTCAAGTAATTTTAAATTCATATCCATTATGTGGAACCTATAAAAAAATGCCTTGCCTTGGGAAGATCCAACAAATCATTTTTTTTTTCTCCTGGTAAGTTTCTGTACATGTGTATCTGGGAATCCTAGGGACTGGACAGGCACTCTCCCACAGACTAGTCAAGTCAAGCAGTCCATACCAGGCTACATACAGCCTGTTTGTCCTTCCCATCTTGAGAAAGGATCTCACTAAGTTATCCAAACGAGACAAAAATTCACTTCATAGCTGGGGTGGGCCTTAAATTCCATCTCTCTGCCTCAGCCAAACTAGACCTGTCAAAATGTATGCATTAACTTAAAGGCCAAACTTTGGACCACTCAGAGATAACAGGAGAAAGCGGGAAGACAACAGGCTCCTCACCGTGAATATACTTCACCACATTGACACTCAGCCCATGGCGGGAGATGGTCGTGAGGACCTCCCCCGCGCTCTTCCTCCAGGGCAGGTTATAGGGAGGGCACCAAGAGGTTATTGCACTGAACAAGAGCTGCAGGTCATCCTTCTGGGCCAGCTCCTCCGCCGGAGAAACGAAACTGCACAGCTTTACTAAGATCTAGACGGAAAAGGAAACAAGAGAATGTGTGGTACCCAGAGGTCGCGGGAAGGCGGGACTAGAAAAAGGTGGGACCAAAACTTCACCCAAGCTTCCGAGCTGGTACTGGGCAGTCAGTAAAATCATGGTGACCACCGCTCTTAAGAATGTTAAAAGACATCTAGGGATCAGGTATGTGCTGGAGACGGTGTGCTTAAAAAACTTCACTATCACTTCTTCTTATATCTTTGGATAATTCAGTTTGAAACAGGATAAAACAGCATTGCTGTACTTCTTTTCAGGGTCAGTACTTCAATTTTCTAATTTTCTCTTTCTTTTTAAATTTTTTTCTTGTGGGGAGGGATGTTGAAACAGGGATTCTCTATGTATCCTTGGCAGGCCTGGAACTCACACAGGTTCCTTCTGCCTCTGCTCCTCAGTGCTGGAATTAAAGTGCATGCCACCACAACTGCCCATTTTAACTTCCTTATTTAGTTCTTCTGTTCTTTATTTGCACGGGTGAAATATAATTTTTTTAAAAAGTATAGTACAACTGACATTAGATAGTTAAAGGGAGTTTTAAATTGTTTCCATTTTATATAGAAGTAGGAAGAAATGTCTAATTAGTATAAATCATCATAATTTCAAAATATCATTCAATTACATCTAATTGATAAAAACTCCCTGAAGTCTGGCTTTCAGCGAAGCCTGTCAGCTCCAGAAGGAAGAGTTAACTGTGCCCTGCAAGACCACTCTAGCCTGGCATTCTTGCTGCTCTGGGGCTGCTCCCCAATAGTTCAAGTAGACTTTGCCCTCAACAGTCTCTCCCTTCTGATCCAGGTTCAGCGTGAGGGACAATCACTTTCTCCATGATGAAGCCCCTCACCTGGACATTTGGTGAGATACAAGACACCACAGAATCATTCCTTTAGCTCAAAAACATTCTTCAGGAACTGTGGGTCCCTTAACACCAGGTAGAGCATGGCTTCATGAGCTAAAGAATCAAGAGCATGGGAAATAGCTAGGTCCTCTGTGTCCTACTCAAAGCCAAAACTTTCTTAACTAACAAAGGCTTCCTAGTTCATACCTGCCAACGCACAGGAAGAGAGGGCTGAGGGCTAAGAGGGTGAAAGGCTCCCATGGTTAGCAAACACAGGCACCTTCTCTACAAAAGGCCAGGAGGAACTTCTGGGTGCATAGCGCCCCTGATGTATGCTTCTCTTGCCCAAGCAAACAGAGCAAGGCTAAGGTGATAAGGGGGATGCTGTAGGCTCTGTTTGATTCTACTTGTGATGCTGCAATTAGAACAGATGCTATTTCTCTAATTCATAACAAAAAACAAACCAAAATAGTAAAAACTAGGAAATAAAATCCAAACCAAATCCCTGCTCACTGCTGAACCCTAAAATAACTAACTGGTTCTCAACTTTACTGCCAAGTGACTCTTGAAAAATCATTTAGCCTAACCCTGTCCCCCGAGCCGGAAGTACTGTCTACTGCTGCTCTCTCTCTCCTCCCCTGCAGAGCTTCTCGTCCAAGCGTGGTGGAGGCAGAACTGCTCACATCCACCAGGCAGCGAATGCCTGCGTGCAGCAGCACCAACTGCTAAGGTCCCAGGAAACCATCTGTTGTCATAGAATACAAACACGGAGATTTCCTCCAGCTTGATGCATTTAATAAGCTCGTCTCAATTTGTTTCCTGAACAAAATGATAGATAGGGTGTCTAGCTTGGGTTGAGGCAGGAAAACAAAGGAACTGACGCGGTGAAGGAGCGCACAGGGTCCTGGCCGGGTTACACACATGACGTCCGCTCCCACAATGCAAAGGGGGAGTCTGAACCTATACTTTTGCACCTTAACACTCAACAACTGCTGTACATTACCATCCATCACTTTCAAACACTGGGCGTTAATTTCTTAAAGAAACAGAGCACCGTTGCTGGCTTAGATGCTAGGATTAGAAAATCAGCTTCCACTTGCTGCTTACTTACGGTTTCAGCTATTTTCTGGGAGAAGGGGAGGAAATGTAAAAAAAATTTTTTTGAATGGAAAAAAATAAAAGAATATGGGGAAAAAAAGGAAAAAAAGAGAAGATGTCACTGAAATGGGGCCGCCACTCTCAACTGTCAAGATTAACCCACTACACTCATCAGCAAGGTCTCACGGAAATTTTAATTCCTATGTGATGTTTTCCTTCACTCAATCCTATAGTTCTGATCATCTGCCAATTGCCAATATAATTATTTTGGCGAAAAACAAAAGTTATGGTTAAACATTGTATTTCAAGTTACATGGGATGAAGTGTTAAAGTTTAGTACAAAAAATATGATTAATCAAGTGTTCAAAAATTCTTTTTTTTTTTTTTTTGAGACAGGGTTCCATGTAGCCCAAGACGGCTTTGAGCTCCACTGGGAGCAGGGGCTGATCTTGAAGACCTTATCCTATGCTTCCTTCATGATAGGATCACAGATGTGTGCTACCACCCCTAGCTAATGCAGCGCTGGGGGCTGACCCAGGACTTCCTACCTGATAGATGAGCACTCGACCAACTTAGCCCCCCAAAATATTTATTGAGATAGCATTTTGTTTGGTGATGCGAGTCTATTTTATAGCTGGCTTAGTGTCCTAGGCTCCATCCTGCTGCAGTAGCGCCTTCTCAAGGCAATCAGTCTTGCAGTAAAGACAACTCGGGTCACACAGGCCATGAGCGTCTACACCCATGCAGCACAGACCCACTGTCCTCTAGAATCTCGCTTCTCTCGCAGCAACAGCAGCAAGTAGCTATGTAAAGTCTAGTCTGTGCTGAGCAGAGAACTACAGCTCAAACTTAAAATACCTGTAGACACACACTTTTCACTTGTAGATAAGAAAACTATATCCTCACTTACATAACTTCAGAAACCTAGATAGATTCAACCGTGTTATTATTAGTGTTATGCACTCAAGTTTCTAAAAAAAAAACTCCATCAAATTCAAATCTTCAGCACAGGAAGTGACGGATTGTAGTGTTAGCTATATACACTGCTGTCAATGGTTCTTTGGGGCTTTCTAATCTTACAAGGCGGGAACCTTACCCCTAGGGCCCTTTCCTACCACGCTTTCCCCCCACAATCTCTTGTTCTCATTTCCTGAAGACTGTAACCGCCGCACACAAGTGCAATCATTTCGTATTTGTCATTTGGTTTGGGTTTTTTTGCTTTGTTTTTTAAATTATATTAGGTTCATGGACAGACTATATTCTAAATTTTGAAGACTGCTTGCTTAAAAGTTTTTCTCCCACATAAGACCATGGGGTGCTGTATGTAACGCTGCTTCAAAAAGGCCTTTTACCTTCGTTTAACACAGTGCCATAAAAGAACAATGGCAGTCACGGGAAGGGGATTTCCAAAGTTCAGAGGAGGTGGCAGTAGACAGACAGTGGGAGGTGGCAATAGTCAATGGGAGGTAACAGTAGCCAGTAGGAGGTGGCAGTAGACAGACAATGGGAGGTGGCAATAATCAATGGGAGGTAACAGAAGACAGTAGGAGGTGGCAGTAGACAGACAGTAGGAGGTGGCAATAATCAATGGGAGGTAACAGTAGACAGTAGGAGGTGGCAGTAGACAGACAATGGGAGGTGGCAATAGTCAATGGGAGGTAACAGTAGACAGTAGGAGGTGGCAATAGTCAATGGGAGGTAACAGTAGCCAGGAGGAGGTGGCAGTAGACAGGAAGAGCTGGCAGTAGACAGCAGGAAGTCCAGCAGGAGAAGGCAGCAGCCAGCATAATTTACTATTTTCTAAGTTGAATATTTATAAGCCTGGCAAATCCAATCTATAAATAGAAATTGCATAAACTTTTTTTTGTCATTATGAGACATATTTCCCAAATCTCAATATGACAAACTCAGCAAAAAATTATTTCCTTAGTAATTTAATTTTAGAGACATCATTGATACCTCTCATGTAATTTTAACAGCTGGACCTGTTTGCAGAAACAAATGCACTAACACCTTCAAACTTCCCCAGAAAGCATTTCCATATTTCTTCTGCAAGAAAATGCAATTATGAGGAAAAGCCATACTATAATAAATGCTATGGAAAGTGAAAACAAGCAACCAAATATGGGGGTACATTTTATAATCCCAGCACTTGGGAGGCTGAGACAGGAGACTGTGGTTTGCAGTCAGCCTGGCCTACAGTGAGAACCTGTACAAGACAAAACATCTACGTAAGAAATGCTCTAGTCATCTTCAGACACAGAAACAACCATGCAAGATGAGTGCCCCCTTACCTGTACAAAGACTTTCTGGAGCAGTCCTCGGCGCTCTGCTAGAGGTAGCTCACCCTGGGCACCTCCACCTGCCTCAGGCACATGTGGAAGGTCAAAGAACAGATACAGACATTTAACCAGGGTGGAAGGCACTGACATCGTTGTCATGCAGTCCACGGTTTTCTGGAAGACAAACCAACCGAAGTGAGTAGAGAGATGGAATAATTGGAGCTGGGACAGCTAACATCATCACAAAGATGGGCTGGAGAGCCATATAAGAGCCAAGCTCACTCTTGAATGCAAGGAAGATTTAAAAACTGACTTCAGACTGAGAAACAGTCAATTTGCCATTTGGGCAAATCTGCTCCAATCAAATGTTAAGAGTGGTTGCTGGCAGTGAAGTAAGTTACTTATTAAATATGATATTTATTTATGAAGTGGCTTGTTTCGCAGAACATAAACTTTAGGAGTTTAAGAAAAACACACAATTACCACAAAATGATGAAACTATTTAATCTCCAGGGCCTCTTCTTGCTCTCCTCTCTGTCTCTCTCTGACTCCTTCTCTCACAGATGAAGAGAACTGTGGGTACAGCTCAGGATGAAGATGGCAGCTAAAATACAACAGGCCCCTAACAGTTAAGTTTGGTGGCACAGGCTGCTCTGCTAGCTACCGAGGTCAAAGTTTATCTAGACAACAAGGTAACCTTGAGGCCAGGCTAATCAACTCACTCAGAGTCTGTCTCAAAACAGAACCTAGAACAAGGGTTGGAGAAAACCTTAGGGATAGAATTCTTTCCTTGAAGACAAGAGGCTCTGAGTCCAGCCCCAATACAAAGAAATAAATGAATTAGTCAGTAGATAGACTTACTGGCCACTAAACAGTGTATTGACATCTGTTTTACTACCACATTTATCTCGTTGGGATGGTCTTGGGTGGAAAGGATAGCTGAGAGACACACATGACGTGCTATCACTTTCAGAGATTTACAAAACGAAATTATCGACAGTCTTTTAGGGATCATTTCAGTGCTGCTAAGAAGTAAGATATAATTATCAAAAAGACCAAGGTGCAGTGGGGCAGAAAGCTAAACTATAGTAGACTGGCAGTATCTTCAGTTTGCTTATTTACTTTCTCATCAGACATATTTATTGAGTATCTAGGGCAGAGGTTCTCAACATATGGCTCACGACTCCTTGGGAGGTCGAATGACCCTTTCACAGGGGTTGCCTAAGACCATTCTGAAAACAAGGATATTTAAATTATGATTCATAACAGTAGCAGTGTTACTGTAATGAAGTAGTAAAGAAAATAATGTTATAGTGGTGGTGGGGGTGTAGTGGCATTTTATTTGTATTTTAATAAATAAAGTTTGCCTGAAGATCAGAGAGTAAAACAGTCCCACTGGTCAGCCTTACAGACCAGGCAGTGGTAACAAACACCTTTAAACCTAGTAGCCACACTAGTTTGCCAAAGAAACCGGGAGGTAGTGGTTTAATCCCAGCACTAGAGAGGAATATAAGACAGGAGGAGACAGCTCTCAGACACAGTCTCATTCTGAGATTCCTGGAGGCATCAATCCAGACTGAGGTCGAAGTAAGAGTCAATGGCTGGCTGCTTTGCTTTTCTGGTCTTCAGTTTGAACCCCAATTTCTGTCTCTGAGTTTTTATTAATCATGCTGGGGGGAGGGTGGTCACCACAGCATGAGAAACTGTATTAAAGGGGTACAGCATTAGGAAGGTCGAGAACCACTGGACGAGGGCATGTGAGACAGCCCATGGGAAGCTGCAGGCCAGGACTGGGAATCCCTCCCTTTCAAAGGACCATATGACTAGGACTATAACCACTGACAGACCCCCTAAGTAACTCTGATCTGAACCCTCACTGACAATAGCAGTACACACAACCCAATATGAACGGGAAGAATCAACAATGTTTGAAATGAAACAGATAATTACAAATAACTAAATAAGTTGGGAAACACCACCTGGGATAACACTTGGGATGTTAGACCACATATTTGAAGAACTACAGAGTCCAAAATGGCAGATGCCTGAAAGCCACAATAAAGATGACTTTCTAATTAGTGGTCTACAACTAATTAGAAAGGGTGTGTCATTTACACCTCAGACTCAACATGGCATGGTCCTCACAAAGGCAGCAATCGAAGCTCATCACTGACATACGCTGCTTTAGGTGGGAAAGCCAGTTGAGGGTGCACGCTCAATAATCCACGAGAATGGCCTCACACTCTAGCTTGACTCTTTAAACTGGTGGCAGACACCCAATGAAATATTACCAACAAAAAGGAACAAACTGAATTCAGATCATTAGCCTATAGCAGCACAGATCATAAACTAGCAGAGGCAGCCAGAGGAGAGGGAACAGGGAAATCAATACAGAAAGCCACACGCAAGATGAAACGATCAGATATAGTCCTGGGGGTGGGGTGGAGAGGAGGGGAAGTTTCAAGAACAAGGCTTTAAAGGTCTGGCTCACTTCTGCATAGACATCACCATTCCCTGCAGACCCGCTGCCTCCTTGGCTTTGGCTTGCGGCTTCTCAACGCCACATGCCACCACGTAGCTAGCGTGTAGTTCAAGTCTTTGTCATTTCTCCGAGTTTCCCAAATCCTATTCTTTCCTCTAACCCTCAACCTCACAATGTTTACGACATTTCTACTGTTGAGGAGCGACACGTGGCTCATCACCTTATTTTATGCTATATTTTATCTGCCTCTTATATGTTGAGTCAGGACTATAGTCATCTCGCTATCACGCTGGTGCCAGCAGAAAACGGCTCTCAAACAAAAACAGCAGCTCAAGGCATAATGTACAATTTGCTTTTTAAACGAATCATTTTCCAGTCAAATTCTCACTAACTTTCCCTTCCCATTATGCAAAGCAATATGGTTTCCTATTTTCGTCTCATTACTGGTAGGTTTGAGGCACAACCTGGCGTCCAAACTGCACCGCATCTGTCATCGTTTAAGTGACTGAGGTGCCACTGTTTCTTTTTTTGAGACCTGGTTTCATGACATAGCCCAGGCTGCCCTCTAACTTACAGGCTAGCCTAGGCTGGCCTCACATTTTTCCAACTTCCTGTCTCAGCCTCCTGATTATAGCTGCGGACCACCATGTCAGGCTCTTTTCTTAGTTGAAAAGCCAGGTATCCATTCATGGAGTCAAGTTCATCTCCATCCAGTGACTTTTTTTGTTGTGTTAGGTGTTACCCCCTAGGGCAGCCCTCTCACAATAAGGAGATCTTAATTAAGCATTTATAAAAAGTATTAGTAACTTTCAGAAACATACCAATTAAAACTTAACACACAGAAAGTATTGATAACAATTATTTCATTTCAACGTTAATATTTAAATAGCATATAAGGATACGGTACTTTAAATTGAATCTGGACACTGTGGTATAGAGACGTTCACAGCTATAGTTAATGGCAGAAGCAACTGGGAATTTTGCTAGTCCTCTAGTGCAGCCGCAGACACTGACATGGTGGTCTATGCGAGCACTACCTGAAGGTTGCTATTTATGGTGAGTGGACGCCCCCCCTGACCCAGGACTCGGGGGATGTCTGAGATGCAGCACGTTCTATGCTGAAATGTAAACAGTAAGTTCTGAAAATCAGGATAAGTTGGTCTGGCAGGTTCTCTAAGCATCTTCAGTGAGGGCAGACAAACCAGGAGGCTGCAGAGAACACAGACTGTTCGGAGGAAAAGTCCAAGCACCCAGTGCTCAGGCCAGTGAGCACTTTAACACTGCAGTTGCTAAAGGCACTCACTGTTTCTGTGGTGACTTTAGTAATCATTGTTAATAACGTTGGGGTTTTCTAAGTCCACTGAGTTTAGACAACAGATACTGAACATTGGTTTTCCTTTTAATAGGTAATTATAATCCAGATTTTAGAAAACCAAAAAACCTTCACATCCCAAAAATGTAAAACACAAAAATAAGGTGTCCAAATGTCTCATTCATGAGTACATTTGACATGTCTCAGGTCACTTACTCAGGTGAAAACATCCTTCTGAAACTCAAGATGTTATCCTTCCTTACTTCTTGTAAAAATCAGAAATACTCATAAATATTCTGTGTCATTTATTCATTAGCTGAAGATATTACATGAGTGCATGTTCAAAGCCAGAATTTTTCTAATGTGAGTCACACACATGGTGGATATGCCCACTGCTGGCTAGCTAGCTCCCTCTGGCCACCAGTGGTCCATCTTGTTGCCTACTGTGCTCCGTAATGATACATTTATGTGTATGGTAACATGACGAAGATGGAACACTGCTTGAGCCATGTATCCGCTCACGAGAAATTGGAAACAAGAAGCAGCGCCTCACGGAGCTGTCAAGAGAAGCACGGAAGCAGAACGTGCAGGACAGAAACAATTACTGCAGCACTGAAATCCCAAGATGGTGCACTGAAGGGTTCCTTAGCAACACAACCACTGCGCGCTCACCTGGCCAGAGGATGCCAGCAGGTTGATGGTTGTCAGCAGCATCCAGCCTCTACTGGCTTCTTCACTCTGATTGATCTCCAAAAACTGGACAATGGCCCGACTTGCAGCCTCTATAAAACCAAAGGAAAGCCAGTAGGGAAATCCCTTATAAACTTAAAACAATCTGTAAGATATATCAGGGAAAGGATCATTTCCTAAGCACACAGTTTATAATAGCATTATTTTGTACTCTATGAAAAAAAATTAAAATGCAGTCTTTTAATGAATACTTGTGTGTGTGTGTCCATATACAATTACGAAGGAAGGCAGTCTGAGGGCTGTGGCTGATGGTGTAAGAGGGAATAAAGCAGAAAATACTACTTAAAGACTGTGTGTGACACTGTGTGTCCAGAGAAAATGGTGGTGAGAGGAAAAAAGACACTGCTGGGTGCATCACACCCACCCCACAGAGACTACCTGACACGCTGGCCTGGGGATGGAGATGAGCATCCTCCACAGAACGGTAGAGTTAGAACAATATCTAAAAGTCAATTTAGCTGATTATGACTTTGGACTAGTGAAAATGGGACTGGCGAGAAGGTTCAGCAGCTAAAGGTTGATAAACATGATGACCCGGTTCAATCGGCAGGACCCACCCGGTGGAAGGAGACAAATGACCCCCACAAGTTGCACTCTAATGTCTGCCTGTGTACTATGGGCACATGCATAATACATCATAATAAATAAGTTTTAAGACAGCAATGACAATGGAGAAATCTCTAGACTTCCACTTAATTTTATCAGCGGTTTGCCAATTTTAAGATCTGGCATGAATAAAAACTGCCAGAAGTTCCCAGGGACTCCTGATGAACTGGGCAAGACACCAGCGTGCACCTGGTGTACTCCATGAGGAAGCTGACTAGAACCTGGCTGCTGAGCTTCACTGTTCTCTAGTGTAACAGTCACACGTGCTGGCTTAGATAGCTCAGCTCAAATCTTATATATGACGCTGTGCTGTACACATTTCATCTTCATGCACTTGCACTTGAAGGAATGTTTTAACAGGAAACATTAAATCATTGTTTTTACTGGGGCTGAACGGTATCGGCAGTATTAGCAGTGCCCATGTTTTAGCTTACTCAGTTTTCATACAACTGGATGAGTTATTTCCTATTAATAAGTCTCTCCGGTAAAAATTTTAAATATGGAATAGATAAGTAATTTGCCAGTAGTGAACTCATATTTAAACCCAAGCTGTCTAGTCTGTGAAAAAATAGGAGAACTATTAAAGAGAGAGGGAGAGCGAGTGAGCTGGAGGCTCTGCTGGTCAGTCACTTCCGCAAGAGTGAGGGCCTGAGCAGGACTTCCAGAAGCCATGCGAAGAAACAGAGAGCATGTGAAGCTGTCCTCTGAACATGGGCTTGGGCTCACGAACTTAACTAACGCAGCTGCAGCTCCCTGTACAAGGCCTGTTTAAGACTGGGACCTTCAACCTGGGGACTATGGTGGTGGCTGGGGTAAAGGTGTCATTTTTCTTCACTAGCACACAGACTGCCTATAGAAAACAACCTCCTGCCTACGCTCAAACAAGGATCCTTGTTCAATTCAGCAGGTCAGAAACGGTGGGCAAGAAGGCAAGAGAGGGCTTGCTGGGAGGGAGGTTTCCGTGAGAGAAGAGAGGGAAGAGGGGAATGGGAAGCACTATGTACAAGTAAAAGACTGTCAAAGAGTTAAAAAGAATAAAAGCTGGGCTTGCAATCTCAGGACTGGGGAAGCAGAGACAGGCAGATTCTCGGGGCTCACTAGCCAGCCCAGCCTATGGTGAGATCCAGGCCAGCCAGAGACTAAGAGTCCTTGTCCAAAAAAGAAAAACACAAGTGAGCAATAGCTGAAGAACAAGCCCCAGGTTGTCCTCTGGTCCCACATTGTGTTTTATTTACACAACAAATAAAAGCAGAGTAGCCCAGAGAAACCTAATATGTGAGATGCTATAGGTGGCCCGGTGACCATATTCCTATGCTTATTAACTTACAGTCCCTGGTCCTCTCCAGAGAACAAGAACCCCAGGAACAGATTCCGTTCTAAGCCTTGTCCACGTGTGATCCTGGTCACTGACCCAGAGTGGGCAATCAGTAAAGATCTGCTGAGGGGGCAGCCAGACCAGGGCACAGGAAAGATGTCACGGTGTCACGGAGATCCAACTTACTGTGGACAGCAGGGATTGTGTAACATTTAGGAAAGGGGAGTGAAGTGGGAGTGATGTTTGGAGCTTGCAAATTTGTGACATTCTTATTACACAGAAAAGGAAAAAAATCGGGCTGGAGAGATGGCTCAGTGGTTAAGAGCACTGCCTGCTCTTCCAAAGGTCCTGAGTTCAATTCCCAGCAACCACGTGGTGGCTTACAACTATCTGTAATGAGATCTGGTGCCCTCTTCTGGCCTGCAGGCAGTCATGGACATGCAGAATACTGTATGCATAATAAATAAATCTTTAAAAAAAAAAAGAAAAGGAAAAAATCAAAAAGGAAAAATATCACTCAATGTAATTTAGCAACCACAGTCTGAGAGCACGGGTATAAACAGAAACTGTTTCTTGCAAGGCTACAAAGGAGCCAACTGACAGGGGTGAGAAACCACACACCTCTTCCCCTGAGAGCAATTAAACAGACACAAGGAAGACATGCTTCCAGGCAGCTGAAACTCTTGGCCAGAGCAGACCAACGGGGCAACTTTTATTTGAAACTGTGCATCTCCAGTCTCGTCTGCAGCATCTTTAGGAAATGACTTGTACTTTTCATACTGATCGTGTCTAGTGACCAAATGCATTGACATAATACCTGATAACAACACTGGATATGAAAAGATTTGGTTAATGTCTCCTATTATTTAGAAAAAAAAAGATTTCTAAAGAACTAAATCAACTTTAAAACTCAAAGCATTGTCATTTTCCTGGCAGAGAGGACCAAAATCAAGAGACATGCACAGAGTGGGAATACATCTGGGATGCTCACTATTAACTTAGAAAAGTGGTCAAATAGGTTTTTCCACTTTATTCAAGACTGCCAGATACTATAGAGGGTGCTAAGCTAAAACAAAAAAATGCACTTTTGATTTTTAACTATTAATACTTTTGGTTTATATTTATCTGTATAATAATAAGCATTTATACTTGAAAGGGTATGCAGTTTGTTTTGTTTTTGAATTATTATTTCTATCATTATGATTATGATATGTGTATGTGCCCATGTGCAAGGAAGGGCTTACACAGCAAGAACAAGGAGATAGAGGCCAACTCTGGGAAGCTGCTCTCTCCTTCCACCAGTCTCCACGCACTGAATTATGTCTTTAGGCTCTTACCAACTAAGCCATCTTGTTGACCCTGGGTTTTTTTGTTTGTTTGTTTTTGAGACATGTTCTCCTGCAATCCAGACTAGCCTGCCTCACCTTATCCTTCTGCTTCGACTCCTCTGCCATGCCTGGCAATGGTGTGTTTTTTATATATTCTGTCTGACAGTGAACATTAATTCTTCATTATTTAAAAGGGCAAGGGGCGGAGAGACAGGCAATGTCCTAGTAGACACTGTCAGCGTGCTCTGTGTGTCAGCGTGCCAAATAAATAAAAAGTGAAACTAAACCCAAAAGAGCAAAGTCAGTAGAACCCTTCATGTGTCCTTTGAACACCTTAGTTTAGCACTTACTTTCAGAGAAGGCAAGAAAGACCTAAGTATGGACAGTATGGGGTAACGGGTATGTGGCTTTTACTTATACACCTGAACAGACGTAAAGGTCTAGACAATTTGTGGCTGGCTGATATGCAGGATGTCCCAAACTTTGCTAACAGAATGAATTATCAGGGATGGAGAGAGAACTTGGTGGATAATTGCATATACTGTTCTTGGAAGACTTGAGTTCAGTTCCCAATACCCACCTCAAATGGCTCACAACTACCTGTGAACCTGTGACTACAGTTCCAGGGCTTTAGATGTGTTTTCCAGTCCCCAAAGGCATCTGCACTGATGCACATGCACCTGACACACCCACACCCATAATAAAAATAATAGATCTTCAGCAACAACACGAATTAAATCCTCATACCATAAACAAACTGTTTACTTTCACCTTCCTATTTCAATGTCATTTACAGCCAAGCAAAGGGATCCTCCACTCTTTAAGTGAGGAAGCAGCTCATGTAAACATATATTTCATTTATGGTGTCTTTAAGTGAGGAAGCAGCTCATATAAACATATATTTCATTTATGGTGTCTTTAAGACATTTTGTCTGGGCTGAGGCTGTGGCTCAGGGCAAGACCAAACTCCTTACTTTTGGTCACAAACGTTGTGTCAGGATCTTTTAATTTCCATAACATTTAACAAACATAAGTTGAATGATGAGTTAAGGGTTCTAGAGTTAATGAAGACATTTTAGTTAACGCATCTCTTGAGCTAGAACATGGGATGTACATGTCAACTTTTCCACCGCATATCAAGATAAACACTAAGAAAAGGAAACATGAAGTTAGTAGCGCTTAAATTAGATCAAATAGACAAATAATGTGCACAGCCTTAAGACAGATGTAAGTTCCTGTCACACACAGAAAAGAACTACAAGTGAGTTCCAGAAGACAACATTAGAGCAACCAGAGCACGAAATGTGTTAATGGCAAACATGAAATCCACCCATTCCTTTGTGAAGTCCACTGAAAGCACGTGCCATACCTAATTGTGCTTCAGGATGACAGCGTGAGCTGTGCTTGCTGTATTATTATATTTATTTTATTGATGAAGAAACAAAGCCGTAAATAGCCCTGACCCTCAAAAGAAAAAAGCCACCTGTAAATTTAGCTGGAAGACAGTATTAGACTTCACGGACTCTGTTCCTGCTTCTTTTTACCTACCACATGTGCACACCTTGGGGATGGTAGCACCTGAGGTGCTGTGGTTCTGAGATCCTCGGAGAACAGCACCACACACTGTTTTTCTGTCTGGAATGAAAGGCTGGGCTGTCTAATTAGAGATTCACTACAAGTCACTAACCCCGATGTTGGAGAACTGTGACCGTCACCAGCTTCTCCATCACTAGCATCGTGCCACTGGGAACTGCACTACTGGGTTTAGCTTTGGCCTCTTGCATATAGCAAAGTCATTTGCAATAAACTGAAGATATTACTGCACACAAGTGAGGAAGCAACACACAAGCATAAAATCTTGGAAACTCTAAATAAGCTTAAGAATGTTAAATCTCAATATTATATGGACTTATAAAACATGATAACCATATATCTTAAAGTCCCTTAATAAGAAGATGTCACAGTGGGGGAACAATGAGGGGCATCCCGAGGTTCTCTGTATCATTCCTGCAATCCCGAGGTTATAAATACTTCAGAATTAAAACTTAAAATATTTGCATAACTATTACTGTAATTAAGAGTGAGACACACTCTGTTTAAGACATCTGTCATCTCATCGAGAAGATTAGCTTTGGTATAAAATCTTCAAGGGAGCCAGGAAAACAAGTCTGGAGCATAGACAAGTGTCCTTCCACAGACAGTCCAGGTGTTCAAAGGGCAGAACAACGACGAAGGTGGAGCCCATGAAAGCAAAGTTCGGAACTGTCCTCTAATCTCAGGTGTCACTCAAGAGAGGAAGCGCAATGACAGCAGCAAACACGGGACAGAACGTCCCTTTTCCACCGTCTGCCTACAGCCACACAGATCTCACACAACAAATCCTCACACTTAACGAGATCTGGAGTGTGCACTACAAGAGGGCTCCATTCCCCCTGGGCACAGGAGGGAGTGTGGCCAGACAGGCTTTCTGACCCTCTCATTAGATGTATTTCAGGGACAAATGTAATCAAAGCCATCTCAGTTTTAAATGCAAATATTAATCCACTTATTGTACCACCAACTATGCATCGATTTAATCCTCAGTTAAAGACATTCTAATTGCCAGGCAGTGGTGGTGCACACCTTTAATCCCAGCACTCAGGAAGGAGACGCAGGCGGATCTCTGTGAGTTCGAGGTCAGCCTGGTATACAGAGTGAGTTCCAGGACAAGCATCAAAGCTACAGAGAAACCCTGTCTCGAAAAACCAAAAGAAAAAAAAGAAAAAAAGATATTCTGATTACTCCAAGACTGCACAATGTGCATAACAGACTTGGGTTCAGACAGACACCTCAGACCATGTGCTTAACTATCTGCTGAGTGCCACTGCTGGGGCCTGAGCTGCCGCGCCAACTGTGACGCTACGCATAGATGGGGCGCCTGGGAAGAAACCAGGGTGAGATCGGGTTGTGAGGATAGGTCCCTCACAATGAGATGAGCACAACATTAGAAAAGCCCTGAGGGCTGGCTCTCCCATCTGAGTTCAGGGTGAGAAGGCAGCTGTCTACACAGCAGAAAACCCACCAGCACGCAGGAATGAAGCAGAAGTGCACATTCTGAAGGTCCCCAGCCTTCCTCCTTTCCCTGGTGCTGGCTTCCAAAATGCCAACAGATATCATGTTTTTTAAGCAGAGTCTGTATAATTTTCCGAGAAATCCTTCTTTATGAAGACACAAGCCACCAAGAGTATGACTCAACAAGACAACCTCGCTCAGAACTCACGGAACCAGGTTCTGTCCCAAACCAAGACTTTTTGCTGGAAGGAGGGCTTATGCCATCCATGCTACAAGACTGTCCCAGCTGACCCTGCCTCCTCACCCTGGGCTCCTGTAGAATGACCTTGCTGGCCTAACAACTCCAAGGGTTTATTTTAGCCTACACTTCCAGGTAACAGTCCATCACTGGGGGAAGTCAGGCAGGAACTCGAGGGATGAAGCAAAAGCCATGGAGGAATGCTCTTTGCTGGTTTATTCAACCTGCTTTCTTATACCATCCAAGGCCACAGGCCTAGGGCTGGCACTGCATCCAGTGGGTAGAGCCCTCCCACATCCACCATCAATCAAGAAAATGCCCCAAAGGCCTTAACTCTGTTTGCTGAGTGCCCTGTGGTGAGGGCATTTCTCAGCTGTGGTTCCTCATCTCACAGTATGGTACCTTTGGTCAGACTGAAAAAACAAGTAACCAGGACAGCTCTTAAGGTGCTTATGATACAACACACACATGCACGCATCACTCATGAAGCTGAGAAACGCAAGAATGGTTTGGAAGGATAACAAATGTTTTGATTACAGAAATCATGAGCATTTTTTCATCAAGGAAGTGTGACTTAACCAGGCTGAGATTTAGACAGACTAAGGACTGTCCTTCGGGGAGGAACACGATAAGAACAGAAACAAAAGCGCAGTCAGCTCTGCAGCCTGCAGCAGCTCATTCTGATCGAAAGGAAGAAAAGGAATGAAGAGGAGCACACACGTGACATCAGATCATAGACTGGCCCTGCGCATCATGCCGCGGTTTAAAGATTTGTGTAGAGGATGGAGAATGGTGACAGGGAGGCAGTGGAGGGCCAGCGCCCCTGCAGGGCAGCTCCCAGCAGAACTGTTCTTTTAGACAGTCCATGCTCAAAGCAGCAGGCAATAGTGACTGCAGTAGAGAGGGGCTGTGGCTGAGGTCCATGTGCCTGCAGCCGGGCTGCCTCCTACTGACTTTCTGCAGTGAGTTTAGCAAGCTGCAGTCCTCTGCCTAGGTCTGCTCCTGATGCGCCTCTGTAAATACCTGTGGATTTGTTTGATGCTCTCCTCCGAATCTCTGTCACCATTAGTCGCGAGACTTGCGTTGTGAACTGCAGAAGGTCAGAAAATTTTTCTGTCATTGTATTTGGTGGAGCGTTTCCAAAAACCTGTAAATGAGAGAAGCATTTAGTGAGGCCCCATCCCTTTGCCTGAAATGAGAAGCATTTACCGAAAGAGCACACCTGGCCACGTGTTCTCACACGTATGAATGGGTTGAGTATATGATTAACCAAGAGCTGAAAAGCTCCACAACAGACTTCAGAAAACATAACCATTCCCTGCGGAAGCCTAAACTGAAAACTCAGAGAACACTCATGAATGAGCAGTCTCCGATTACAGCCATACATGTATGCTGTATGCACTTGGACTTCTCAGTACAAAAATAAAAGACTATTCCACAGAGTCTAGTAAAATATACAGAAAAGCCCACAATATCGTTTTAATATAGGATGTTTCCTACATCTTTATAAAGATACTGTTTCAAATTAAGTTATAACTAATAACAAACCATTTTGCAAAGGTTGCTCTGGTCAAGGAATAATCTGCTCTGTCAATTTCACAGGAGGAATTTTTATGCTTTCAAAGAACAAACTGTTTTTAAAGAATTCCTCAATTCTTTCCTGCTACAGTTTTTTAAACTTAAAAATTTTTATTTATTACATATAAGTGTTTTGCCTGCATTTCTGTTCATGCATTGTATGCGTACACAGGTTTGCCTGGGGCCCATGAGGTCAGAAGATGGTCCCAGATGACCTTGAACTGGAATTATGATCTGTTGTTTGCTGCCATGTGGGACTGGGAACCGAACTTGTGATCTCTGCAAGAATATCGGGTGAGCTATAACAGTCCCCTCCCCCCATTATGGCTCTTTGATAAACGTGTATTTCAGTTAAATCTTTTGCCTGTTAAGTAAGACCCATAGCTCTGTTTTTTGTTTGTTTGTTTCGTTTTTTGGTGATACGTGGGACTGAATATAGGGCTTCAAAGAAGGTAAGTAACTGGCAAGTAACTTTTAGTAGCTGGGCTATATCAGCAGCAAGACCAATATTCCCCAACAAACTCAAGAAAAGATAGAAATTCAGGTACCGACTAATGATTTTTAATATAATTTTACCTCTACTCAGGGATAAATATGTAATTTTAAAATGAAGGTGTCTATAAATATTCCTGAGACACAGACTACATTGATGCATATTATACTCTGCTTGTAAGAATTAAGTGTTTAATTTATATGAGCTGAAGAAAGTTTAAGTAAACATCTACTTCTTCCAGTGTAAGAATGGAGGGATTCAAGCAGACTTCATATAAGGCAAATAAAACATTCTGAAAATATATCAAACTTATACAAACTTGAATTTTATTGCTTTATTTCTATCACAAAATCTTTTCAAAAGATGAAAGGAGTATGTTCTAGCTGCTAATCTGAAGTGAACAAGCATGGCTTCTACATAAATGATATTAGACTAGTGAAACAGCACTGCTCTTCATTCATTCATTCATTCATTCACAAAAACTTGCCGAATTCCTACTGCATGCCCAGCAGTGGTCTAAGAGCTGGGAACTCACAGGTAAATGAAGACTAAATTCTAGTGTCCACCAAGTTCATATTCTAACTCAGATGACAAATGCTAAGGAAATTAGCTTAAAATTCTGATGACTCAGTTCACTCCCTAATAACACACACAAAGACACACACACAGACACACACACACAATTACACTCACACACACATGTACACATACACACATAAGAATAGCACAAAGACTATAAATTTTAAAATTTATAGTTTTATGATTTATATCTATAATCCCATAGCCTCGGAGCTCAGAACTCCAGAGAGCTCCTGTTTCAGAAAGCAAAACATTGAGTATTAAAATTAGGGGTTCAGCTCAGTTGTAAGGAATGCAGTTAGAATATGAGTCCCTGGGTTCTATCTCTAGCATTAAAAATAAATAAAAATAAAAATATCGAAATTAAAATTAGGGAGCTAGAGAGATGGTTCAATGAGTTAAGAGCACTTGCTGCTCTTACAGAGGATCCAAGTTCCATTCCTAGCACCCATGACAGGATGCTTGCTGTCATCTATAACTCCAGCACCGGGATATCATGCATATATACACATAATTAAAAAGAATAGCCAGGCGTGAGAGCACACACCATTAATCCCAATGCCTGGGAGACAGAGGCAAATGATGCTTTGAGTTTGAGGTGAATCTGGTCTACACAGTGAGTTGCAGGACAGCCAGGGCTACATAGTGAGACCCTGTTTTAAACAAACAAACAAAATCTTGAAAATGAAGATAACTATGTGCTATGAGGAATGAAAGAGTGTCTAGTGTGGAGGAAGGCTTCTAGAAGCCAATCTGAGGAGATGGCACGGACCCTAAGGATGGCACTGTATGATGCTACAGAGAGGGCAGAGCTGTGCATAAACCTCAAAAGTGTAAATGAGATCATGGTGAAGAGAGGGAAGAGGCCTGACAGCCTGGACCAACGCAAGATGGAGGAGCACAGCCAGTGAGATCTCAGTCTGGGAAAACTGAACAGATAAGGGCGTGCAGAGGAAAGCATGCTCTTTGTAAATGACAGCAATGCCCCATCTATGAACACTAGGTACGTCTCCCCAGGTACAGATCCACCATGTGAATGTCTTTTAAAGAGAGCATGGAGCTTCAAGGCAGGAGATTTGGGTATTCTCTCTCCCTGTCTATCTGCCTGTCTATCTATTTCTCTCTCTCTCCCCCTCTCTCCTTTCCTCCCTCCTTCCACAATTCCCTGCTGTGGGATAATCCTTCTCTACACTATGAAGATGTGTTGCTCTCATTGTTACTAAAAAGCTGATTGGCAGATGGCTAGGCAGGATTATTGGAGAGAAGGGCAGAGTGAGGGAGTCAGGAGACTCTCAAGCCAGACCCTCAAGAAACAACATGGGAAGTTTATAGATGAGGCAACTGAGACTGGGGGCAGCACATAGATGAATAGAGATGGGTTGATTTAAGTCATAAGAGCTGGCTGGAGACAAGCATTTACAATTAATAATAAGTCTCTGTGTGGTTATTTGGGAAGCAGCTGGGGGACAGAAAAGTTCACCTAGAATTCCCCTCCTAACAAGGGAGACACTTAACACATTCAACTCAGGAAAAAATGGTTGTATGATAAATTTGTGACATTTGTGACCTAGACTGGGGGTAGGACGATAACTTTAAGGAACAAAAGCAACCTGAAACACATTCAATAAATAACTAGACTTAGAAACAAGGATTTACACTGTTTCTAGCACTGTTCAAATGTTTAACATGTCATTAATGCCCCAATAAACTCTTACAGAGCAGGTGTAAGCATCCTCCTTTTACAGTTAAGAGAATTAAGGGTCAGTGAAGCTAATCTATGCCAAGATAAGAGCACAGGACTGAATATGGGGCAAGTCTGATCCCCAGAAGCATCCAGGATATTTTCGCTACTAAACTTTGTCAGAGCCACTTCCTGTAATGCTGCATACTGTCATCCTTCGAGAGGTGAATGACTACGTCACTGAAAAAGGCACCGAGCCATGTGGCTAACATAGATAAGAATAATGGGTTAATATAAGTTATAAGAGTTAATAAGAAGCCTGAGCTAATGGGCCAATCAATTTATGATTAATGTAGACCTCTGTGTGATTTCTTTGGGGCTAAATGGCTGTGGGACCTGGTGTGAGGACAGAAACCAGACAGGACAGAAACCCAGACAACAGGTGACTTGGTATTCCAAGGGTTATTTTTATGGGTTAATCATCTTCTAATGTTAGCAATGTTGTGAATCAAAGCCAGGGTCTCACACTGGTGAGGGGGATGCTAGTCCCTGAGCCTTCTTAAAAGGCTAATTTTTAATATCTACCTAATAAATACTGAAAAATTTCCTAGTACTTGAACTAAATAGTTTTGGCATATTCAGAGAAAAGAAACTAATGGTGCTTTTTAACAGTGTTTATAAAGTAGGAGTCCAGTCTGTTATTATTATTATTGAATGATATCATTAAATAAAAACAGATATGACTAATAAAAGAAATTAGACATACACAAGATCTTGTTTCTTAAATATGTCACCATCTAAAATTGTTAAACACTGACCCCCATTAGTTCTTAAATCAGTTGCTATGGATATAAAATGCAATAAAACAGACCATCTGTTTGAATTTTGGTCTTTCTCTTACCTGGATCTAAATGTGTGTGTCTCTGTCTAAAGCCAACAATTTTAAAGCAAAGGTCACTTGAGGGATTTGGATACTGTCTTCAACTTGGATGCTTCTCAAATATAAACTGAAAGTAATTTCAAAAGCAAGTGGAATTTCTTAAGGATCAAGATCATAAATATTAATTTCAAAATAAGAGGACAATATACTATGATAATTAACAGTGTCATATTATGGAATTTCAGACAATGAAAACGTATTCATTTTGCAAAACTTAGTCCCTAGTGTTTCCTCTGTGTGATTTTGTTCTTGGACATAAAGATTATTTTTTAGATTGCCAAGTAAGTTTATTCCTCTGTTCGCAGACTTCCTGTGATCTTGAGGTCTGAGACCGGACAGCAGCAGCAGCCCTGCAGGACTGTGATGGAGCTCAAGGGTGGCAATCAGAGACTCTGTACTCAACACAGGCCAACACAACCCATGCCTCCCAAAGTCAGAAATCATGCACTGAAATAACAGTTACATGCAAACTTTAGAAGCTATCTGTACAGAGAAACCCGTGTCCAATCATGGGACACATTACTCAGCATGAAGAACAAATTAAGCAGCCACAAAAATCAACTCATTTTCAGTAAATGCTGTAGAAACTGGATGGCCATAATGCCATACTGAGCCATTTTTCACCAATACTTCCTGTTAGTGGAGAATGTTCATGCACATGAACAAATATTAAGCAACTCTCAATTTGTAGATTTGATGGAAATGGTAATTTTTGCTTGTTAGTGTTCACACAATGAGTATAATTTGTACATATTTTAACTGGTCATAATGGTATAGAAATAACATCCAATCTTTTCATTACTTGGGACTTTCCTAGGAAGGCACGTGTAACTCCTCTGTGGTAGAGCACTTGCCCAAGCATGTAAGAGGCCTGCCCTTACAAACCCACGGCAAACAAAGCCAGGATGGGTATGTAGGTCAGTAGAGCCCATACCGGAAGTTTTACAACTACATAGGGACACATACACGGGGTTGTTGTGGAATATTCCTTTATACTATGTGAAGCTATGTCATGCTGATTGGTTTGATAAAGATCTGAATAGTCAATAGTTAGGCAGGATTTCCAGTCAGAGAATGCTGGGAAGAAGGTAGAGTTGCTACTCAGATGCGGAGGGAGCATTAACATGTAGGAGATGAGGTAATGAGCCATTAGCCACATGGCAGCAAGTAAACTAATGGAAATGGTTTAAGTTATAACAGCTAGTTAGAAACAAGCCTAAGCTATCGGCTGAGCTTTCACCATTAATAAGAAGTCTCTGTGAGGTTATTTAGGAGCTGGCAGGCAGAATAGAGAAGGATGCGCAGCACGAGATGGGTGGGTGGGTACTGAACCAAGGATGATATGATATATATATCTGTGGCAGAGCCCACACTGGATTTATGTTCTACCAACACACACACACACACACACACACCACATGAGAGAGAGAGAGAGAGAGAGAGAAAGAGAGAGAGAGAGAGGGAGAAAATACTAAACTTCTGAAGGTCAAATTATTCATTATAAAGAAGGGACTATACATACCAGCACTTCTAATCAGCTAATTAAAAGCTTTCAATGTAAAAAATTTAATAGCTAGTTAATGGTTACTTCTTTACAATAACACAGACATAAGAAAATTAAACCAAAAAGTATAAACAGAGAATAATCTGTCTTGGATCCACTTTGAAAACAAGCAAGCAAGCACAAAATGCAAATACTTTTAAGACTCATGAGCTAAGACTTAGTTCAGTGACTACAGAAGCTTAACTGTTGAAGTGTGTGTGTGTGTGCTTATGTGTGTCTGTGTGTGTGTCAGTGTGTCTGTACATGTGTGTGTCTGTATGTGTGTGTCAGTGTGTCTGTATGTGTCTGTACGTGTGTGTGTGCCTGTGTGTGTGTCAGTGTGTGTCTGTACATGTGTGTGTGTGTCTGTATGTGTGTGTGTCAATGCGTCTGTGTGTGTCTGTATGTGTGTGTGTCAATGTGTCTGTATGTGTGTGTGCCTATGTGTGTGTGTGTGTGTATGTGCCTCTCTGTGTATCAGTGAGTGTGTGTGTATGTGTCTGTGTGTGCTTATGTGTGTCTGTATGTGTGTGTCAATGTGTCTGTGTGTCTGTATGTATGTGTCTGTACGTGTGTGTGCCTGTGTGTGTGTATGTGTATGTGCTTCTCTGTTTATCAGTGTGTGTGTGTATGTGTCTGTGTGTGTGCTTATGTGTGTCTGTGTGTGTCTGTATGTGTGTGTGTCAGTGTGTGTCTGTACATGTGTGTGTGTCTGTAGGTGTGTGTCTGTCAGTTGTCTGCATGTGTGTGTACATGTGTGGTGGTGGTAGTGGTAGAAGATGACACAGACATATGCCCGGTATCACTTAAGAGTTCACACTGAGAGCTGAGTGTGAACTGGACAGGTAGCTCAGGGTAGACCACTAGAAGGCTCTGAGTTCCAACCCAAGCAACTGCACTAGAAAAGCTGAAAGCAGTTCTTGCAGCTGTTTTAGACATTATCGCTCCTTGGAAATGTTCATAGTCTGAAAGAATCATCTTGAACTAACCATAGCCATGATTTTCTTTTTAAGCCAACTATGAAGCAGGAAAACAGCAAGAACACTCTACAACTGGTTCCAATATAACCAACGACTTTTCTGAACAGGGCTTGGTTCATAGCCAAGTGCAGCTCCCATTTTAAAAATGGCCGTTTCCACCACTGTCCTGCCTCTCCTTGTTCACGCTACCGTCTCCCTCCTGCATCGTTCCTGCTCCTCCCTCTTCATACTGCTACTCTGGAAAGGTCAGCTCTCCTTGGTTCCCCACTCAGTCCACTTCAGACCCACAAAAGACCCTTCTGCCAATGAGAACAGGAATCTAAGGTCACCGAGCAAGACCTTAGCCAACACTACCAGACCCATATTCACACCAGCAAAATCTGTCTCCCACATGAGCTCAGTGGCCTTCTCCTGCCCAGTGCTTACTCATCCACCTGTAATTTGACACTATGCTCTCTCCTTCTTTGATCTAATTGTATACTATCTTTGAAAATTTACAAATTTCTCCCTTCATGAGTTTTTTTCTTTTTTTATGAGCAAGACTGAGTCTTTGTAATCTTCAAAAACAGCAAACTTCAGTAAACATACCAAACTAACTCTCCCTATGTGCTGGCTGATTTTTGCCTGCTTGATACAAACTGTGGTCATCTAGAAAGAGGAAACCTCAACCGAGGAGTTGTCTCCATTGGACTGGTTCCTGAACAAGTCTGCTGGTATTTTCTTAATAAATGATTGATGTGGAAGGGCCCAGCCCACTGTGGGTGGTGCCACCGCTGGGCAGGTGGGCTTGGATTGTATGAGAAAGCAGACTGATCAAGCCAGTGAGCGCCACACTATGGTTCATCTCTCTGTTCCTGTGTGAGTTTCTACAGCTTCCCTCAATAACTGACTGATCTAGACATAGAAACCAAATAAACCCTTTTCTTTTGCTTCTCTAGCGAGACTCGGCAAGCCCTCACCAGACTGTCAGCACCTCTGTTGTCCAGACCCTTCAACTTCTTTCTTACAACAAGGCCCTAACCTTGTGCATTTTGTTACAGCAACACCAGATTAAAAGAACTTCTATCAATTTCTTTTATTCGAATTTCTTTTAAATTTATTAAAGCCTGGTGTGTTCTTTCCATGCCCTATTCAACTCCTCAGCTCACCGCCTCATAGTTCCACCAGGCACTGTTAGATTAGGTCACCCTGGTTAGACTCTGGGCACACTGTGAGGGCTGTCTGGTTAGGTTAGACTCCGGGCACACTGTGAGGGCTGTCTGGTTAGGTTAGACTCTGGGCACACTGTGAGGGCTGTCTGGTTAGACTCTGGGAACACTGTGAGGGCTGTCTGGTTAGGTTAGACTCTGGGCACACTGTGAGAGCTGTCTGATTAGACTCTGGGCACACTGTTAGGGCTGTCTGGTTAGACTCTGGGCACACTGTGAGGGCTGTCTGGTTAGACTCTGGGCACACTGTGAGGGCTGTCTGGTTAGGTTAGACTCTGGGCACACTGTTAGGGCTGTCTGGTTAGACTCTGGGCACACTGTGAGGGCTGTCTGGTTAGACTCTGGGCACACTGTGAGGGCTGTCTGGTTAGACTCTGGGCACACTGTGAGGGCTGTCTGGTTAGGTTAGACTCGGGGCACACTGTGAGGGCTGTCTGGTTAGGTTAGTCTCTGGGCACACTGTGAGAGCTGTCTAGGTAGACTAACCTCTGGGCATACTGTGAGGGCTCTCTGGGTAGGCTAACCTCTGGTCATGTGTGATAGGGATTATCTAGTTTATATTAACTGAGGTAGAAGACTCACTTTAACTGAGAGGCACATAGGCAAGTGATTTGAACATTGAGTATTCATTACCCTCTGCTTCCTGCCTGTGGATACCCTGCTGCCTCTATCTGCCACCATGCCTTCCTCACCATGACAGCCTGTGGCTTCAAACTGTGATCCAAAGTGAACCCTAAGTTACACTGATCACGAATGTCACTGCAGTAATAAGAAAAGTAACTACAGGTGGATAATCTTATTCTCAGTTTACAGCCCAGAAAAGGAGGACGATTGCCCCTCTGCGGTCAAAGAAACAATCGAAACTGGCACAGTGTAGACAAGGACAGGGAGTGGAATGGAAAAGTCGAGAGACTAGGTGGAAGTCTGTGTATTGAATAGGAACTATCAACCTCACCTCACAGCGTGGCTTTAAGGAAACACTGGCTGTCGTGCTTACAAGACCCCTGCCTCCTGAGAGAGCAGCATTCAGGAAATAATCCCTATGGGTATTGTTTGGGATTTGCTCTCTGCCGACACAAAAATCCCAATCAAGCCAAATCACAACAAACCAAATTAAAAATATCCAGGTTTAACGGGATTCCCGCACTCTCGGGTGGCCGGGCCTCTAGGGGACAGGGAAGCTGCAGGATGTCTTGACCCTCCTCTGGGGAGGGGTCGAGGCTTGGCAGGCACAGGGACTGGGCCTCCAAAGATGGAGGCCAGAGACCGGGACTTACAGGTATGACATCTCAACTACATGAGCTGGTAACCCAGCCGCGTCATCGGACCACACGGAGTCCTACTTCCTTCCCTACACTCGCAATTTCCAAGGTATTTTCAGTATCTCATCCTTAAATATCAGCACAATTAGGAGAAAAGATCAATTTCCAGAAGATATGTTCCAGAGAAAATAATACAGAAATGAAGAAAGATTAAGTGAGTCAAAAACTCGGGAGGGAGAAGAGGACGGGAGATAGAGTGGGAGAGAAAGAGCAAGAAGAGCTAGAGTAGGGGATGGAAGGAGAGATGGGGGCATGTGTTAGAGGGTTGGGGCAGGGGCAGAGTCAAGAAGAAGAAGGAATGGGAGAGAGGGAGCAAAAAGAGAAGCCAGAAACAGGGTAGAGAGACAAGGGAGAAAAAGGAGTCAGAAAGGGATGGAGCGAGAAAGAGAAAGAGGAGGGTAAGGATGGAGGAGAAAGAAACTAAAAAGATTATGGCATTAGGGAACAAGTCTGAACTACCGAAGGAACAAAGGTGATGCACCCCAAGATCCACCTTTGCATTACAGCGACCCTTCAACCAGTGGCTAGTTGCTGAGAACAGGCAAAACTACATGGAGATGGAGAGAGTTGAGTGTGTGAAGCAGGGGGATTGCCTATGTTGTGGTTGGGAGGAGCAGGAAGCAAATTCTCATTTCTTAGGAGGAAGTCCATCAGAAAGGGGCAATGGGAACGAGCTGTGGAAGCTCGGAGTTAAGGGCTTCGGGGGCATCCACATCTGGTGGACAGCAGCAGGATCTCCAAGACTGCCGAGCTTCTAGACGCCTCAGGCTACACCCTGCAACCCTTGATCAATACCAAAATGGCATGTTAAAAAACTGCAACAACATCGCTACATGCAAGAATAGAACTACACGAAAGAACCAAATCTCCTTCATTTACCGTAGCCAATAACTATCCGCTTATGGCGTGTGTCAGAAAGCCAGCAGACCAGTGCTAACTGTGATGCCTTTTTTCTGAGATGCTCTGACAAAGTAGCCCTGGCAGGCTGGCTGGAACTCGCTCTGTAGACCGTGCCTGTCTGGAACCCACAGAGATTCGGCTACCTCTGCCTCCCACGACTGTGTCCATATGTGACAACTTGGAAGCATACAAAGGGCTTGGCAATCACACGAGAGAATAACACAATGACAACTGACAATCTTTCCCCCTTCTGAAACTGAGAGAGTGCCTCTCGTTTCTACCTCAGGGCTGAAGAGAACTAATCAGCACAGTGCACTCTGCCGGCTTTCAGCCTCTCTCATTACAGAAATGTGGATCTGGAGCGGTGGGTGTCACTCTTTAGGCCTCAACCCTGCAGTCTTCTCAGTCTCCCAGCTGGGACTACAAGTGTGCTCACCTGGCTTACAGAAAATTAAAAAACGAAACAAGACACATGCTGTCATCTATCCGTGACTTTCGCCAACCATAAGATCTCCAT
The DNA here is from genome assembly GCA_004026605.1 of Ondatra zibethicus. Classification (NCBI taxonomy): domain Eukaryota; kingdom Metazoa; phylum Chordata; class Mammalia; order Rodentia; family Cricetidae; genus Ondatra; species Ondatra zibethicus. The sequence goes on along the minus strand of PVIU01013335.1, from coordinate 12,445 downwards.
GGCACCAGCAGTCCTGGAAGGACTGTGTTTGGCCAGCTGGACTCACCCTGTTGAACACGGGCAGCATCATGTACAGCTTTTCTTCCTGCTCTTTCTGGGTCATGTGCCTCGGAGGATGGCACAGCTCGCTGAAGAGGCGGCGGAGGTGCATCAGGCCCAAGGCGTTGTCCTGCGGACTGCACTCCTCCTGCCGAGGCCGCCCCATGATCCTCTTCACCATGTTCATCTTGGCTGGTGGGTGAAGCACACTTCTGTTTCTGTAGGAAAATGTCAAGACAAGAGCAGTCAGCATGGCTGGCCTTGCCTCGGTCAAGCAAGCCTGTAAGAACTTTAAACAGTCCGAAGACTGTCCCACGTCTGTCTGTCTGCTTTAAATGCTGAGCTATGGCTGATAAACCTCTCAGAACAGCCCTATGGACCAGCAACCTCAACCTCCTACTCATTCTCAATTTATACAGAATATAATGGGGCAAGTCAAAAAATGCTTGCCATTCATTTAGCATCAGGTTCAAATCGTAAGAAGGGGATCACAAACCTTACTACTATGAGGCTTAACAGTCAAGTATATGTGCAAAGGTCAGTGACCCCTGACCTCAAAACATCTAAAATATAGCCCAAAAGAAGCAAACTCTGCAAATTTTCTAGTTTTAATTTTAAAATGTTTGGACGTGAAGGATTTTGAGCACATGATGAACAACTTGTTAGTCTGAAAATATATAAATTAGATGGAATGATATCTCTTAAGTGCTATATAGAAAGACTGACCATAGAACTAAAGACCACTTTCTTGAACTGTGGCTGGAAACCTTTGTGATGTTTTGCTAGTTGGTTACAGTGATGGACATTTTCTAAGAGAAGGAGCAGAGAAGCCAATGGACTGAGCGTGGTAAGGAAGGCTACTGGCCGGTGCCATGCATCTTAGGTAAGGATGCATGAGTGCATATGTGCGGTTATGAAACACGTACCCCTCACTGTACCCGCAATCAGTGAACTACTCAATGGGCTCAAGTACACAAGGAATCAATCACACGGTCAGAAAGCACCAACAGCTGTTCGGTTACTTCTGACTATGCCGGGAATTAGCCAATCTCAGACACAAAAGCAGGAAATCTAACAAAGGAACCAGGAAGGCTGGGAGAACATTAGGATAAGGCCAATCTGAATGAAATGCAGTTTGTTTTCACTCTGTTATAAAGTTGCCGTGGCCTGCTTTTATTTTTGCTATGGGGTTTACATGAACTAGCATGCTACCTCTCAAGAAATGAAAGGCCATGTCTAAGCAGGGGTCTCACCTACCATGGGGTCACCGACTTAAACCTTTGAGAAAGAGGATCTGACCAGAAGTATGTTGCCCTTGAGGATTCTGTTCAGGCTTCCAACTGCACACACTATCTCCCCTAAGACAGGAGGGCCTGAGGGGCACCCCCGAGATGAGAGGCACCTCCCAGATAAAGGGGCACCTCCCAGATGAGAGGTACTTCCCAGCTGAGGGGCGCCTCCCAGCTGAAGGGGCACCTTCCAGATAAGGGGTGTCTCTCAGATGAGGGGCACTTCCTAGATGAGGGGCAGCCATGCTACCTAGAGTTCTGCCACCGGCTGCTAAGTGTGTGGAGTGGCTACCATAATCATATATCCTCAAGAGCCCACTGCAGCAAAGAGTGCAGAGGCCAAACACATTTCACTACAGCACAACAAAATGAGCCCAGCTCAATGCTGCCCAATATATTCATTATGGAAAATACAGCTCAAGTCTGCCAAATGTTAATAAAAAGATTTCAGCAAATATATTCAAGAAGCCTACTAATGTGGTAGTATTTTACAGTCCTGAAAATCTCTAAATCAGAAATAGAAGTGGAAGTGAATAGTAAGCATGCACACTGGGTGGCTCACAACTGCCTGTAATCCACTTCCAGGGGATCTAATGCCCTCTTCTGGCCTCGGTAGGCACCTACACACATGTGGGACACATAAAATCACACAGGAGTGTACACACATACACAGAATGAAAAATAAATCCTGTAAACAAACAAACTGAAGCTCCTTAATTATAACACTCATACATGTCTAACACTGATTACACAATTCAATGCTGCCCCTATGGTAACATTGCTGTCTATTAGATGACCAGCACGCTGCAGCCGTGTCCAACAGCTCCTCCATCCAGCCCCAGCTCTGGTGTGACAACCTCCGCCCTACTCTCTGACTGCGCTGCTCTGTCGTGTAACTGGCAACATGAAGCGTTTGCTCTGGCAAAGGCACCTGGATTCACGCTTAACAATGTACGCAAGGTCCATCCACAGTGTTTGCAAATGAAAGGGTTTCTGTGCTCTCTGCGGCGGAGTAATATTCCCCTGGGTGTGTACTCACATCGTTCTTTTTAATCCATTTACATATTGTCTAGTTACCGTTCCATTTCTGTGAAGGGACAACAGGACCAAGCCAACTTATAAAAGAAGGCGTTTAATTTGGGGCTTGCTTAGAGTTTCATGTAAGCAAGTGTTAGTCCATGGTCACCATGACACGGAGGGCAGCAAAGGCAGAGATGGCAGCGGACCAGTAGCTAAGGGCTTGTCTCTTATCCACAAGATGGAGGCAGAAAGAGAGAGACTGAGCCTGGTGTGGGCTTGTGAAACCTAAAAGCCCACTTCCAATGACACCTACTCCAACAAGACCACACTTGTTTAACTTTCTAACCGTCACCTGAGAACCAAACACTCACATATGAGCCTCTGGGGGCCATTCTCATTCAAACCACACCAAGAAGTGTGTAGGTTGTTGTACATCTTAGCGATTGTGAATAAATTCTATGGCAAGAATGGGAATAGAGGTATCTGAGATCAATTTCCCTTTACATCTAGAAGAGAACTTCTGGGTCGTGTGCAGTTCTAATTCTAGTGCTTTAAGGAGTCTCTACACTGCTTTCTGTGATGGCTGTATGTGTACACCTACCAACAGTGTACAAAGGCTGTATCAGTGTGTATGCCTACCAACAGTGTACAAACGCTGTATCAGTATATATGCCAACAATGTACAAAGGCTGTTATCAGTGTGGAGGCCTACCAACGGTGTAGAAAGGCTATTATCAGTGTGCATGCCTACCAACCGTGTACAAAGGCTGTATCAGTATATATGCCAACAATGTACAAAGGCTGTATCAAGGCTATTATCAGTGTGCATGCCTACCAACCGTGTACAAAGGCTGTCTTTTTCTACCTGGCCAACATCTATTATCAATGTAACAGTCAGGTCATCTAACAGCTACAGAGGCAGCTCATAGTTTGGGTTTGCATATCCTCAATGCCCAGTGATGCTTGCTGCACACATCCTCACTCACTGGAATGTCTTCTTTTGAGAAGTATTTTTCCAGATCATTGACAGTTTTTAACTGGCTTATTTGGGAATTTGCTACTAAGTTGTTGGAATCTCCTGTATATGTAGGATCTTAACTTCTAACAGATACTTGTGCTGCAGGTATTTCCTTCTGCCTATAGGTTGCCTCTTGACTATTTCCTTTGCAGTGTAGAAAGGTTCACATCTAATGCAATCTCCCCTGATTGCTTTTGTTGACAATACTTTTACTGTCAAGCCCAACAATATATTGCTTAAAGCAATAGCAAGAAGCTTTCACTTGGTTTTCTCTAGTAGCTTCTGGTTTCTAGTCTAGGCTATTTTACTTGGTGCTTACATACCCTGTAAAGTAAGAATATCATCTCAGTTTTCTGCATTTGGGTGCTGCACTGGCTGGTTTTGTGTGTCAACTTGACACAAGCTAGAGTCATCAGAGAGGAAGGAACTTCAGTTGAGAAAATGCCTTGATGAGATCCAGCTGTGAGGCATTTTCTCAATTAGTGACCAATGGGGAGAGCCCAGGCCATGGTGGGTGTTGCCATCATTGGGTTGCTGGTCCTGGATTATATAAGGAAGAAGGCTGAACAAGCCATGAGAAACAAGTCAGTAAGCAGCTTCCCTCCATGGCCTCTGCATCAGCTCCTGCCTCCAGATTCCTGCCAGTTTGAGTTCTTACCCTGACTTCTACCCTAAGACAGGCACCCAGACCCCCCCCCCATTTATTATGGGGCTTGCCTTTGTCCATTGTGTTCTTGATACATTAGCTGGGAGTTTACTTATAAAATCCATGGACTTACTTCTTGCTCTTCTGTTCCACTGATCTAAAAGTTAAAGTGACTACAGACTTGTGACATATTTTGGAAACAGGAAGAATGAAGCCTCCGGTTTTGCTCTTTTTTCTTCTTCAAGACTGCTATAAATTGTGACTTATCTCCAGGGTCATGGGAATCTTAAGATTTTTGTTTTGTTTTTACTTCAGACAAGAACAGATCTTGTCACATTGAGGATTAGCCTCAACTTCCTGTCTGAATTAGACAGCCAGTGTGTGCCGTCACCCTCCTGCACAGTACAGACGGCCAGTGTGTGCCGTCACCCTCCTGCACAGTACAGACGGCCAGTGTGTGCCGTCACCCTCCTGCACAGTTCAGACGGCCAGTGTGTGCCGTCGTCCTCACTTGGTGTTGCTACTGTTTATTTGGGTTGTTTATAGTATTCTTCATTTGTAGTTTTGTAAAGAGTGCCATTAGGATTTGGATAGGGGCTGAACTGATTCTATAGGCATGCGAATTTTTACATTAATTCAACTAATCCATGAACACGGAATCTGCTTTCACCTTGTCTGCTCTTCCTCCCATCGGGGTTTAATAATTCCAGTGTAGAAGTCTTTTATTTAGGCGTGGTTCTCTGAATTGTATCAATTTTGCTGCTACTGCAAATGTAGCTGTTTTCTCTAATGAATTCCACTAGGAGACAACGAATCACTCATCACCACAGTGGGCAGATAAGGCTGCAGGGTCCACTCTAGCCTTCTAGCTCTGATCACGGCTTACCATTAATTTACCAGTTTATCATAAACAATTCTTGGAAATTGTGAGCTGAATGTTTATTTAACATGAAAGGATGGTCAGAATCTGAAATTTTTCTTAGAGATAAATTAACAAATTTTCACTTAGTTAAAAATAAGGCTACAATAGCAGTATATAACTCTTGCCCCAGCACCCAGAGACAAAAACCAAACAATGCTTCATGCTGAGAAAGCAATGGAGTAGAGAGCAGGAACCCACACAGCACCAGGAGAGGTTAAAGCTTTTAAACCCTGGGTCTGACTTTCTTTCACCTGTGACATCTTTCCTCACAGCCTTGTGGTAAAACACAAACGACACCATTTATATGACGTGCTAAGTGCAGTGCTGACAATCAGTAAGTATTCATTTCCTTCCCTTTCCTCGGTCATGAAACTTCATTCCTTTATATAACTGTAAAAATTGTTTAATCAAGTAAAAAAGTAATATAAATCCTTAGAGACTTGCTCTACCTACCTATCTATCTATCTATCTATCTATCTATCTATCTATCTATCCATCCATCCATCCATCCATTCTCTCTCTCTCTCACACACACACAGAGGATACAGGGACAGACATAGATACAATCAATTTCGCCAATGGATGTTCAAGAAAAGTTTTTACATGGTTTTGTTTTGGGATGCAGGGCCTTGCTATTATAGTGTGATCTATTTCGCTCAGCCTCACAGTAAACTCACGACACGCCTCCAGTCTGAACCTAAGAGCTGAGATTATAGGCCTGTGCCACCAAGCTCAACTGAAGAACAGAATTATAAGGCAAAAAATTAGAGAAATATGCAAGATACATAATAGGAGGGTAATTATATTCAGAATTATATTAAGGGGGGAAATATTAACAGGTTTCTTCTTATTATGAAGATTGTGCTTAATAGGCTTTCCAAAAGAAATCCTAATTTTTTTCCAACAAGGAAAAAGTGTCTGTCCTGCCAAGAGGAGGGTGTTTAGGCATTAGCAGGATAATGCCCCCTAATCTGCACAGCACTCCTTAATCCAACCTTGTGTTAATGCCTGAAAATCACTTTACACTCCCCCAAATCCTTTAAAAGGATTTTCATTATTTAAGCTACAGAAGCACACAGACCAAGCGATCAGTCTACCCTTTAAATATACGTGTGCAGTCACCAGCTGCTCCCCAGAGGCTTGGCTAAAAACTTCAAACAGCTTTGCTAAATTATCCTTCATCTTATGGGAAAAGAAGCGCAGCTTCATCTAGGACCTGCAGGTTCTCAGGCGCTTCCACTTTTTGATTTTTCTAGAAAAAAAAATCCAGGTTTTTTCTTACACTGAAAGAACAAAGGTAAAACTTAGGTGCTACAAGCTGCATGTGAGCCTGCAATTTAATGTGAACTAGGAAGCAGCTTCAGACACGGCAGAACCACACTGTTAAAAGTCCACGTTGAAATGAAAACTAAATTAACAGGAGATAGTTATTAATATCCCTTAATATAAATGGACTCAACTCACCTATAAAAAGGCACAGGCTAACAGATTGGATACAAAAAAGAATCCATCCTTTTTATGCATACAAGAAACACATCTCAACCTCAAAGACAGACATTGTCTCAGAGTAAAGGGTTGGGAAAAAATATACCAATCAAATGGACCTAAGAAACAAGCAGGAGTAGCTATCCTAATATCTAACAAAATAGACGTCAAGCTAAAAATCAGTCAAAAGAGACAAAGAAGGTCATTTCATATTAGTCACAGGAAAAATACATCAAGAGGAAATTTCAATACTGAACATCTATACCCCAAATACAAGAGCACCCTCATATGTAAAAGAAACACTTCTAAAGCTTAAATCATACATTAAACCCCACACATTAATAGTGGGAGACTTCAACACTCCCCTCTCACCACTGGACAGGTCAGTCAGACAAAAAAATGAACAGAGAAATAAGAGAACTAACAGATGTTATGACTCAAATGACTTAACAGACGTCTATAGAATATTCCATCCAAACAGAAAAGAATATGCCTTCTTCTCAGCACCTCATGGAACCTTCTCAAAAATTGACCACATACTTGGTAACAAAACAAACCTCAAAAAATACAAAAAAAATTGGAATAACCCAAATGTACCTTATCAGATCAAAATGCTTTAAAACTAGAAGTCAACAGCAATACTAATTCCAGAAAACCCACAAACACATGGAAATTAAACAATGCTCACCTGAATCATCAATGGATCAAGAAAGAAATAAAGGGAGAAACTAAAGACAAGAACTTTAAATCTTTGAAGAAAGAAATTGAAGAAGACAACAGAAAAATGGAAAGATCTCCCATGCTCGTGGGTAGGCAGAATTAACATAGTAAAAATGGCAATCTTACCAAAAGCAATCTACAGATTCAACGCAATGCCCATCAAAATCCCAGCAAAATTCTTCACAGACCTCGAAAGAACGGTACTCAACTTTATATGGAAAAGCAAAAAAACCCAGGATAGCAATCCTGGGCAATAAAAGAACTTCTGGAGGCATCACAATCCCTCACTTCAAACTCTACTACAGAGCTACAGTACTGAAAACAGCTGGCATTGGCATAAGAACAGACAAGAGGACCAAAGGAACCAAATACAAGACTGGGATATCAATCAACACATCTTCGAAACCTGGTTTTTGACAAAGAGGCAAAAAATATCAAATGGAAAAAAGAAAGCATATTTAACAAGTGGTGCTGGCATAACTGGATATCAACATGTAGAAAAATGAAAATAGACCCATATCTATCACCATGCACAAAACTCATGTCCAAATGGATCAAAGACCTCAACATGAAGCCAGCCACACTGAACCTTATAGAAGAGAAAGTGGGAAATACATTTGAATGCATTGGCACTGGTGACCACTTCCTAAATGTAACCCCAGCAGCACAGACACTGAGAGAAACAATTAATAAATGGGACCTCCTGAAACTGAAAAGCTTCTGTAAAGCAAAGACAAAACGACAGCCTACAGAATGGGAAAAGATCTTCACTAACCCCACATCAGACAGAGGTCTGATCCCCAAAATATACAAAGAATTCAAGAAATTGGTCACCAAAAGAACACATAATCCAATTAAAAAAAAAATGGAGTACAGACCTAAACAGAGAACTCTCAACAGAGGAATCTAAAATGGCTGAAAGACACTTAAGGAAATGTTCAACAGCCTTAGTCATCAGAGAAATGCAAATCAAAACAACTCTAAGATTCCATCTTACACCTGTAAGAATGACCAAGATCAAAAACACTGATGACAACTTATGCTGGAGAGGATGTGGGAAAAGGGAACACTTCTGCATTGCTGGTGGGAGTAGAAGCTGGTACAACCCCTTTGGATGTCAGTGTGGGGATTTCTCAGAAAATTAGGAAACAACCTTCCTAAAGACCCAGTAATACCACTTTTGGGTATATATCCAAAGGATGCTCAATTGTGCCACAAGGGCATGTGTTCAACTATGTTCATAGCAGCTTTGTTTGTCACAGCCAGAACCTGGAAACAACCTAAATGCCCCTTGACTGAAGAATGGATAAGAAAAATGTGGTACATTTGCACAATGGAGTACTACACAGCAGAAAAAAATAATGACAGCTTGAATTTTGCAGAAAAACAAATGGAGCTAGAAAACATTATTTTGAGCGAAGATAACCCAGACACAGAAAGACAATTATCACATGTACTCACTCATAGGTGGTTTTTAAACATAAAACAAAGAAAACCAGCCTACAAACCACAATCCCAGAGAACTTAGACAACAATGAGGACACTAAAAGAGACTTACATAGATCTAATCTACATGGGAAGTAGAAAAGGACAAGATCTTCTGAGTAAATTGGGAACATGGGGACCTTGGGGGAGGGTTGAAGGGGGGAGGGGAGAAACAGGGAGGGGAGCAGAGAAAAATGTAGAGCTCAATAAAAATCAATTAAAAAAAAAGTCTACGTTGGAAACACAGTAGAACCACACTGCTAAAAGTCTGTGTTGGTCCCTAGCATGTAAGATCCAATGGCAAGTGCTTCTGTCACACAGAGTAGATTAAATTCTTGAGGGCCTGGTGGTCACACCTAGAATCCTAGCATTCTGGAGGCAGAAGCAGGTGAATCTTTGTGAGTTCAAGGCTACTCAGGACATCAAGGGATACTTAGTGAGACCTGTCCAATAGTAGTAGTGGTAATAATAATAATAATAAATCAAATTCCTACCTTCTGAAGACTGAACTTTTTGCCTTTCAATGAGAGTCATAAAAGTTTAGCCCAATGTGAGATGTACTAAAACCATCCATCTCTCTTACAAGACAAAATATGTAAGACCCACCCCTTCCCTGCCATTCCAAGCTAAACTCAGCACACCTTCAATTCTTTAGATATATTTTCAGTGGAGAAAACAAGTAATAGAAACTTAAACCGAGAGCACGCAGCTAAGACAGATGGCTCCGAGTGGATACCTGTAGGTGTCGCCAAGCTTGCATCCTCGACCACCTCCAGCGATGGCTCCCACTAAGATTCGCTATCAGGAAACCATGACTGGGGACCATCACCCTACTGAAGGTTAGTTGGTATTACTAAATATATAATTCGATTACACTATGGAATAAATCCTCGTCAGACCTACGTGGCTAGTGTCCTCGGAGAGCAAGTGTTCATTCTGCAACGAATTGTTATAGATCAGTTCCTCTGTAATCCTGCATTCTAGATGTTTCTCCCGAAGCCCAGGTCATTCTGTCCAGCTGTAACCCTTCTGCATTCTCGATTTCTCAGAATTCATGCCTGGTTGAGAGCTATTTCCCCGCCGGGTGGTGGTGGCACACACCTTCAATTCCAGCCCTTGGGAGGCAGAGGCAGGTGAATTCCTGTGAGTTCGGGGCCAGCCTGGTCCACGAGAGCGAGTTCCAGGACAACTAGGACTGTTACACAGGGCAACCCTGGCTCAAAAACCAAAAAAAGAGCTATTTCCCCATTTCTTATTTCTGTTAAAGTCCAGGAAATTCTCCAGTTCTTCATGCTGTGCATATTACTATGATGGCCATGGCGGCACAGGCCTTTAGTCCCAGCTCTGGGACCAAGGGGGCAGAGGCAGGCAGATTTCTGAGAAGCCAGCCCCATCTACATAGAATTTCGGGCTTGCAGGGTTACAAAGAGAGAGTCTGTCTCAAAACACAAAAAGGCATTGTTATAATTTCTTCTATTTATAAATAAAAATAATACATCTAAACAAAGGTATAAATGTGAATAAAAAATTAGTAGCAAGTATAGAAAGAAATGAGAGGAGCTAAAAGTGAATTCTTCTTTAAAAAAAAAGAACAAATTTATGAGTAAAAATACCCAGAGTTATGACATGCAAGACAGCAGGGACAGGGCTAATAGAAATATAAACAAAAAATGAAGACAGAAAGAAATGAGCTAATAAAAAAATACTTTAGATTGTCTAATTAGAGCTTAGTAACTAGAATATCTCTATGGAATTCTTTTAATTAACAACCCTAAACCTAAGCCAGGTGGTAATGGTGTACACGCCTTTGATCCCAGCATTTGTGAGGCAGAGGCAGGCTGATCTCTGTGAGTTCAAGGACAGCCTGGTTTACAGAGTGTGTCCCAGGACAGCCAGGGCTATTACGTAGAGAAACCCTGTCTGGAAAAAACAAAACAAACAAAAACAAAATAAAACAAAAACAAAAACCCTAGACCAACACGTACTTGAAATAAAAAAATAGAAACCAGCCAAGCCTAGCGGCTCATATCCAAAATTCTAGCACCCAGAAAGCATGAGGATTCTCTGGGCTTCAGAGTGAGAGCTGGTCTCAATGAACACTATAAATCAACTAATTAAAATAACAAAGTACTGCAGGTAAAAAGAGTACATTACTATACAGGTATTAAGAACATCAGAAATGCAAATAAAAACAAAGAACAAATATTTGCTCATCAGATTTGACAAAACTAATTAACAAACTACATACTTAGTACAGCAAAAATGGAGACATGCAAACATGGTTGATTAAAATTTAAACCAGTTGTCTTGGTTAGAGCAACCGGATAGTTCCATGATAGTTCTCAGCTGGGGTTGCATCTTCAAGGATGCTACCGAGAAATACTAAGTCAAAAAGATACCATCCAAGGTGCACATGTTTTCATGACCATTGGGTTATCACGACTTTTAGCAGGGCCTCCATCATCGTCCAGGTGAGTGAGGGCTCTGTGCTCTCATCGTATAGGCACACACCGCCACATGAAGGAAATGGCTGGTAAGTGGTGCGGTGTGCCCAACATTAATTTACAGGTAATTATCAGAGCGGAGAACCAGTGACAGGAAAAACTTAAAGAAAAAGCAAAACTAAAGTTTATCATACCATGAAAATCTTACGCAGGATTCTTGCCTTGACAGCGAAACCACTGAATAAACAGGAAAGACTCTCTACTCAGATGGCTGACGTGAAATCTGCTTCACCCCAGAAGCCTGTGGAGCCACAAACGGGTGAAAACCCCACTGTGACGAGCTGCAGAAGAGTGGCCAGCAGGAGGGAAAAGGTCCAGTGTGGTCTCAGGATGAGCAGACACAAAACCGCCCAGGTTTCAACCCAGGAGTTTCACTCTGGAGATGGGAGATCCGGGTGTCTGGTGTCTGCTTTTGGCAAAGGGTGGGAAGACTTTCAGTAAGAGAAGGTCCCGCCCAGAATCCAACCCACAGGAGGGAAAACCAGCTCTCCAAAAGAAAGCCTTCCCCAGAGAGTTCTCTGGCCTGAGGGAACAACCATTCCTCTATCACTCATGCTCCAGGGCTTCAGAAGAAAAGAAAATAAAGGTAAATTCTGAGTGCTGAGCTAAAACAAAGGAGAGAAAGGGGTGTGTGTGTGTGTGTGTGTGTGTGTGTGTGTGTGTGTGTGTGTGTGTGTAGATAAAAGCTACCAAGACAAGTTATAAACATAAGAGACACTGGTGTCACCACAACAGGACAACTGTAATAGCCTGGATCATTGTCTCCTGATCAAAGCCATGATGCTGAGTCCTAAACTGTGAAGGCACTTGCCTATAACCCCAGCACTGAGGGGCAGAGGCAGGGGGAACTCCAAGGAGCTAGAGCCACTCTGATCTATGCTCTGGACAGGTAGCAAGAGCAACAAATGAGACCCCGATTTTAAATAACGAACAACAAATACAAGATAGAGAGATGGCAAAGGCATACCATGTTAACTCCAACCAAAAGAAAAACTGGAGAAACTAGATTTCCTGCATTGCTGTCAGTAAAACAAGGGCAAAGCACCAGGCAGAAGGAAGCCAATCCACCTGGGTGCCCACCTCTCCTTCCTGAGTGAAAGTTAACAACACATGAGGCAAACTCCACAGGACTAACAGAGAAAGAGATGAAAGACATGGTTAGTAGCCTCAAGTCCTTGGACAGCACAGCACAGATCTAACCCTATAGGATTTACCATCATTTTCTCTTGGTGCAAGCCTTTAATGCCAGCATTCCAGAGGTGAAGGCAGAGTCAAGAATTAAGGAGAGAAATTTTAGGCTGCGGACGAAGCTCAGTC
>PVIU01013334.1:0-56447 GCA_004026605.1 Ondatra zibethicus | reverse complement strand
AAAAACTTTCTGATTTAGTATACATTCTTACCTTATGTTTTACTATTTTAATGCAATTGCATTTTTATATTTTATATGAAAACATATCATCTGATAATAATATCTTCTCCTATTCTGTTTGATTTTTGTCTTATTTTTGTTCATTTGCACTATTAATAATGTCTTTCACAAGCATGTTTCTATCTAATCTCTGATTTTGAATACTAATTATTTACCATGATATAGGATATGATTTGTTTTGAGTGGGTTATTTTATAGCACTAATTGGATTACTGTTTAATTAAGGAATACAGCAGTCTATTCACAGGGGCTAGGTATAGCTCAATGATGTGTTGGAGCTTCTTAATCATGTAAGATACTTTTAGAATATAGAGGATGTGATATTATTTGAGAAAATACAGAAGAAGACATTTCCAAGAATGAACTTGCAGACAATTCAACATGCAATATTTGCATAAAATGGGAAGACAGCAGGATTTACTGAGCAAAACAGGATACACCTAACAATAGCCTGCAGAAATTTGAAAAGACGAGATCCCTACCACTTCTGAACTACAGTATAAAATAGTTCAGGGGGCAGACCAGTTTGATCACTGAAGGTATTGCTGTTTAATTATGTTTCAAAATAATTGCAGTGATAAAGATGAAACTGGTGTTATAAGAACTATGACCTCTTTTGAGTTTCTTGATCTGCATTACACTGCTGAGCAGTTCATCTGTAGTCTAAGACACTTTCTGTCTCTTGCTCATCTATGTTTTATTATAGCTCCCACATATTCCTCTGAACCACAACCACCAGACTTGCAATCTCATATTAGAAAGAGATTGGTTCACTCTTCTCCTGACTTCGTTATTCAACCCCTCCCTAGAATACTTATTTACAGAGAAAATTATGATGTTATATGTTTTCAAATACCATGGTTTATTTTAAGGCAGTACATTTGCTTCTGGGAGAGTGTGTGAGTATCTATATAGACAAGGTTAGGAATGGGTATAAATTAAAACACAAGTGCTGATTCTTTGATAAGCACAGAACAGAACTTTTGAAAAAAATACATTGCTGTCACTCCAAAATGGTCAGAAAATTTCATAAGAATGTGAAATTTTGTTTTCTTTATTAATGAATATGTTTAAGATTTTTGAGATTGTTGACTTAAAGAGAAAGAATACCATAGGAAAATTCAACTCTCTCTATATTTAATAAAACAATTTTGAAAACATTTAACTTTCTATATACTAATTCTAGTCATATTACTTTTATACTATTTGTCTGTTTTGGATTTAGAAAAAAATGATTGAAGAATTATTTACTACTGGTAATACAATCATTCTCTAACTATCTTACCTATAGTCTTATAAACTATCTTATCTATAGTTTAGTGAAATGAAACAGTCTCTTTAATAGAAGCAAAAACTGTAGTCATAGCTGTCTCTCTCTTATTTTTGATTTTTTGTTTTTTTGTTTTATTTTGCTTTTGAGTCATGGTGTCTCTGTGTAGCCCCAAATATTTTGGTCCTTGCTCTGTAGACCAAAGACTCAAACTCAAGTATTCTGTCTGCCACTGTCTCCCAAGTGATGGGATTAAAGGCATGCACCAACACTTACTGGCTGATATGGCTCTTGTGTTTGGCAAGACACTTCCATATTTAATCAGGAACTTTACATAAAACAAAATATCAATAAATATTTGTTAATGTGTTAGAGCACATTTGACTTTTGTTTTATGTTGTGGTTATGAATGCTATGTATATTTTTCCTATGAAGCTCCAATGATGGCCTAAGGTCTTTATTTATTCATTTATTCTTGTTTTTTAATAAATTTAAAATAAACTATTTCAAAATTTCCACCTTCTCCCCTCCTCACATTTCCCTCCCACTCCCCCACTCACCCTCCCACCTCCCAGTCCAATCCTAAGAGGTCAGGATAACCTGCCCTATGGGAAGTCCAAGGCCCTCCCCCCTCCATCCAGGCCTAGGAAGGTGTATATCCAGACAAGGATCCCAAAAAGCCAGTACATGCAGTAAAATCAAATCCCAGTGCCATTATCAATGACTTCTCAGTCAGCACCCATTGTCAGCCACATTCAGAAAATCCAGTTTGATCACATGCTCATTCAGTCCCAATCCAGCTGTCCTTGATGTGCTAGCATTATTAGATCAGTCACATTGTCTCAGTGGGTGGACCAACCCCTCATGGTCCTGACTTCCTTGCTCATCTTCTCCCTCCTTCTGCTCTTCAACTGGACCTTGGGAGCTTAGTCCAGTGCTCCAATGTAGGTTTCTGTCTCTATCTCCATCCATTGCAGGATGAAGGTTCTATGGTGATATTCAAGATATTCATCAGTGTGGCTATGGGACAAGGGCAGTTCAGGCACCCTCTCCTCTGCTGCCCAAGAACTAGCTGGGGACATCCCCATGGACACCTGGGATCTTCTCTAGAGCCAAGTCTCTTGCCAAACCTAAAATGGCTCCCTTAATTAAGATATCTTCTTCCCTGCTTCTATATCCACCCTTCCTCCATTTCAACCATCCCACTCCCCCAAGCTCTCCCCAATCCTTCCCTTCTTCCTTCTTTCTCCCCATCTCCCCTTCTCCCCACCTCACCCCTACCCCATGCTCCCAACTTTTGCCTGGCGATCTTGTCTGCTTCCAATTTCCATGAGGATCTATATATGTTTTTCTTTGGGTTCACCTTATTATTTAGCTTCTCTAGGATCATGAACTATAGGCTCAATGTCCTTTGTTTATGGCTAGAATCACTAATGAGTGAGTACATACAATATTCATCATTTTGGGTCTAGGTTATCTCACTCAGGATAGTGTTTTCTATTTCCATCCATTCGCATGCAAAATTCAAGATGACATTTTTTTTTTTTTAACCGAGAGTAGTACTCTAATGTGTATATGTGCCACACTTTCTTTATCCATTCTTACATTGGGGGAATCTAGGTTGTTTCCAGGTTCTGGCTATTACAAATACTGCTGTTATGAACATAGTTGAACAAATGCTCTTGTAGTATGATTGGGCATCTCTTGGGTATATTTCCAAGAGTGGTATTGCTGGATCCTGAGGTAGGTTGATTCCCAATTTCCTGAGAAACCGCCACACTGATTTCCAAAGCGGTTGCACAAGTTTGCATTCCCAGCAGCAATGGATGAGTGTTCCCCTTACTCCACATCCTCATTGGTATTTTTGATTTTAGCCATTCTGACAGGTGTAAGATGGTATCTCAAAGTTGTTTTGATTTGCATTTCCCTGATGGCTAAGGAAGTTGAACATGACCTTAAGTATTTTTGGCCATTTGAACTTTTTCTGTTGAGAATTCTCTGTTCAGTTCAGGACCCCATGTTTTAATTGGGTTATTTAGAATTTTAATGTCTAGTTTCTTGAGTTCTTTATATATTTTGGAGATCAGGCCTTTGTTTGATGCAGGGTTGGTGAAGATCTTCTCCCATTCAGTAGGCTGCCTTTTTGTCTTAATGACAGTGTTCTTTGCTTTACAGAAGCTTCTCAGTTTCAGGAGTTCCCATTTATTCATTGTTGCTCTTATTGTCTGTGCTATTGGTGTTATTGATAGGAAGTAGTCTCCTGTGCCCATGTGTTGCAGACTACGTCCCACTTTCTCTTCTATCAGGTTCAGTGTAGTCAGATTTATATTGAGGTCTTTAATCCATTTGGACTTGAGTTTTGTACATGGTGATAGATATGGATCTATTTTCATTCTTCGACAGGTTGGCATCCAGTTATGCCGGCACTATTTGTTAAAGATTCTTTCTTCCATTGTATAATTTTAGCTCCTTTGTCAAAAATCAGGTGTTCATAGGTTTGTGGATTAATATCTGGGTCTTCGATTTGATTCCATTGGTTAATGTCTCTGTTTTTATGCCAATACCAAGCTGTTTTCATTACTGTAGCTCTGTAATAGAGTTTGAAGTCAGGGATGGTAATGCCACTGGAAGTACCTTTATTGTATAGGATTGTTTTGGCTATCTGGGTTTTTTGTTTTTCCATATAAAGTTGATTATTGTTCTCTCAAGGTATGTGAAGAATTTTGGTAGGATTTTGATGGTGATTGAATTGAATCTATAGATTGCCTTTGGTAGAATTGCCATTTTTACTATGTTGATCCTACCAATCCAAGAGCATGGGGATCCTTCCATTTTCTGGTATCCTCTTTAACTTCTTTATTCAAAGCCTTAAAGTTCTTGTCAAATAGATCTTTCACTTCCTTTGTTAGTGTTACCCCAAGATACTTTATGCTATTTGTGGCTATTGTCAGTGGTGATGTTTCTCTGATTTCCCTCTCCACTTCTTTATTCTTTGTGTATAGTAGGGTTACTGATTTTTTTGAGTTGATCTTGTATCCTTCCACATTACTGAAGGTATTTATCAGCTGTAGGCTTTCTTTGGTAGAGTTTTTGGGGTCACTTATGTACCCTATCATATCATCTGCAAATAACAAAAGTTTGACTTGTTCCTTTCTAATTCGAATCCCCTTGATCTCCTTATGTTTTCTTATTGCTATTGGTAGAACTTCAAGCACAATATTGAAGAGGTATGGAGAGAGTGGCATGTCTTGTTCCTGATTTTAGTGGAATGGCTTTAAGTTTCTCTCCATTTAATTTGATGTTAGCTGTTGGCTTGCTGTGTATTGCTTTTATTATATTTAGGTATGAACCTCATATCCCTAATCTCTCCAAGACCTGTATCATAAAGGTGTGTTGAATTTTGTCAAATGCTTTATTAGCATCTAATGAAATGATCATATGATTTTTTTCTTTCAGTTTATTTATATGATGAATTACACTGATCATAATGGATAATTTTTTTGATGTGATCTTGGATTTGGTTTGCCAGTTTTTTATTGAGAATTTTTGTTTCTATGTTCATGAGTGAGATTGGTCTGTAATTCTTTCTTGGTTGCGTCTTTGTGTGATTTTGGTATCAGGGGAACTGTAGCTTCATAAAAAGAGTTTGGCAATGACTGTTCTGTTTCTATTATATGAAACCCATTAAGGAGTACAGGTATTTGCTCTTCTTGGAAGTTCTGGTAGAATTCTGCATTAAAACCATCTGGTCCTGGGCTTCTTTTGGTTGTGAGGTTTTGGATGACAGCTTCTATTTCCTCGTGACTTATAGGTCTATTTAAATTGTTCACCTGGTCTTGATTTAATTTTGGTATATGGTACTTATCTAAAAAAAATGTCCATTTCTTTTACATTTTCCAATTTTGTGTCATATAGGCTTTTGTAGTAAGACCTAATGATTCTCTGAATTTCCTCAGTGTCTGTTGTTATGTTCCCCTTTTAATTTCTGATCTTGTCAATTTGTGTGTTCTCTCTGCCTTTTGATTAGTTTGGATAGGGGTTTGTCAATCTTGTTGATTTTCTCAAAGAACCAGCTCTTTGTTTCATTGATTCTTTGGATTGTTTTCTGTGTTTCTATTTTGTTGATTTCAGCCCTCAGTTTGGTTATTTCCAGTCTTCTACTCCTGGGTGAGCCTGTTTCTTTTTTCTAGAGTTTTCAGGTGTCCTGTTAAGTCTCTAATGTGAGCTTTCTCTGTTTTCTTTATGTGGGCAGTTAGTGCTATGAACTTTCCTCTTAGCACTGCTTTCATAGTGTCCCATAGGTTTTAGTATGTTGTGTCTTTATTTTTGTTGAATTCAAGGAAAACTTTAATTTCTTTCTTTATTTCTTCCTTGACCCAGTGGTGGTTCAGTAGTTGACTGTTCAGTTTCCATGAGTTTGTAGGCTTTCTAGGGGTAGAATTTTTGAATTCTAACTTTATTCCATGGTGATCTTAAGACACAGGTGGTTACTACAATTTTTTTTGTAACTGTGGATGTTTGCTTTGTTACCGAGTATGTGATTAATTTTTGAGAAGTTTCTGTGAGATGCTGAGAAGAAGGTATATACTTTTCTATTTGGGTGGAATGTTCTATAGATGTCTGTTTAGTCCATTTGATTAATTACATCTGTTAGTTCTCATATTTCTTTGTTAAGTTTCTGTCTGGTTGCCCTGTCCATTGGTGAGAGAGGAGTGTTGAAATCTCCTACTATTAGTGTGTGGGTTTTGATGTGTGCTTTGAGTTCTAGTAATGTTTCTTTTACATATGTGGGTGCTTTTATATTAGGAGCATACATATTCAGGATTGAGACTTCATCCTGATGAATTGTTCCTGTTATGAGTATGAAGTGTCCATCTCTATCTCTTCTGATTGATTTTAGTTTGAAGTCAATTTTGTTAGATATTAGTATAGCCACACCCACTTGTTTCTTAGGTCCATTTGATTGGAAAACCTTTTCCCAACCCTATTCTCTGAGGTAGTGTCTGTCTTTGAGGTTGAGGTGTGTTTCTTTTAAACGGCAGAATGTTGCATCCTGTTTTCATATCCATTCTCTTAACCTGTGCCTTTTTACAGGTGAATTGAGACCATTGATATTAAGTGATATTAATGACAGAGTTGTTAACTATTGTTATTTTATTTTTTTTGGTGGTAGTGTTTGTGTGTTTCCCTTCTTTGAGTTGTGCTGGTTT
The DNA here is from genome assembly GCA_004026605.1 of Ondatra zibethicus. Taxonomy (NCBI): domain Eukaryota; kingdom Metazoa; phylum Chordata; class Mammalia; order Rodentia; family Cricetidae; genus Ondatra; species Ondatra zibethicus. The sequence goes on along the minus strand of PVIU01013334.1, from coordinate 49,907 downwards.
AGGGTTGTCAGATGTCTATGTTTTTATGGGTGTTTTTGGATTCCTCGGGTTGTGATTTACCTTCTAGTACTTTCTGTAAGGCTGGGTTTGTTGCTATGTAATGTTTAAATCTGTTTTTGTCCTGGAATATCTTGTTTTCTCCATTGATGGTGAAAGACAGCTTTGCTGGGTATAGTAGTCTGGGCTTGCACCCATGGTCTTTTTGTGTCTGCAGCACAACTATCCAAGACCTTCTGGCTTTCACAGTTTCCATAGAGAAGTCAGGTGTAATTCTGATAGGTTTACCTTTATATGTTACTTGACCCTTTTCCTTTGCAGCTCTTAATATTCTTTCTTTATTCTGTATGTTTTGTGTTTTGATTAGTATATAGCGAGGGGATTTGTTTTTTTTAATCCAGTCTATTTGGTGTTCTGTATGCTTCTTGTACCTTCATAGGAATATCCTACTTTAGGTTGGGAAAGTTTTCTTTTATAATTTTGTTGAATATATTTCTGGGCCATTGAGCTGTAATTCTTGTCCCTCTTCTACCCCTATTATTCTTAGGTTTGGTCTTTTCATGGTGTCCCAGATTTCCTGTATGTTTTGTGTTAAGAATTTGTTGGATTTGCTGTTTTCTTTGATCAATGAGTTTATTTCCTCTATAGTAGCTTCAGTGCCTGAGATTCTTTCTTCTATCTCTTGTATTCTGTTGGTTATACTTGTCTCTGTAGTTCCTGTTCATTTACCCAGATTTTCCATATCCAGCCATCCCTCGGTTTTTGTTTTCTTTATTGCCTACACTTCGGTCTTCATGTCTTGAACTGTTTCCTTTACATGTTTGATTGCTTTTTCTTGGTTTTGTTGGGTATCTTTGAGGGTTTTATTAATTTCTTCTAACTTTTTGTTGGTCTTCTCTTCCATTTCTTTAAAGGAGTTTTTCACATCCTCATTAAGGGCCTCTATTATTTTCATAATGTTACATTTAAAGTCGATTTCTTCTACTTCTTCTGGATTAGGGTGTTCAAATCTTCCTGTTGTGTGTTCACTGGATTCTGGTGTTGTCATGTTGCTTTTCAGGTTGTTGGAGGAATTCTTGTATCACCTGCCCATCTCTTCCTTCAAATGCGGCCAGGAGAGTCTTGGTGTCTTGGTCCAATCTTTGCTGTGACTGACTGAGTACTTGGGGGATTTTCTTGGTCTGCCCTCTCTTAGGACCCCTCAGCACTGAAGCTGGCTCTCAGATCCACTCTGCCCTGAAGCAGGCTGTTCTTGTGGATCTAAGGACCCCGGATATGGAAAGGAGTGCGTGGGGGCAACATGGGATGGGATAACTAGAGAAAGCCAGTATCCGGGGAGACACCCTGCTGAATGGCCAGAAATGTTTAGAGAAATGGAGGGGGCCTGTACTCCGTTCCTGGGACTGTCCATCTGGGAGGGCACTCACTTACCCCTCTGAATGGATTTCCTCGGTACAGGAGCAGGAACTCTTGCTGGGTCAAAGACCTCGCAGACAAAAGGGCAGGCTTAGAGGGCGCAGCGTCGTGTGGAACAAGGAAGCCCCTGCAGCAGGAGCTGGAGGGGCCATATACTCTGTTCCCAGACCTTCTGGCCAGGCAGGAATACACTTACCTCTCTGGATGTATCTCCTCAGTACCTGGTCTAAGGTCTTTACATTTTATTTAGTTCTTATGAAAAACGTGGTCTAAGACAAACATGTGTCCATCATTGAAGCAAAATGTTTTTCATCTTCATGATATAGGAAAAGCAAAAATATAAATTAAGATTTGATTTAAATGAGATATATTTTATTCTGTTAAATATTAGTTATACATATATTTATGAACTGTGCATTTTTATTGTTTTTATTGAGATATACATTTTTCTCCACTCACCTCTCTTTCCCCCTTCTATCCTCTTCCGTGACCCTCAGACTTCCAATTTACTCAGGAGATCTTGTATTTTTCTTCTTCCCATGTAGACTAGATCCATGTATGGCTCTCTTAGGGTCCTCTTTATTGTCTAGGTTCTCTGGGGTTGTGTGCTGTAGGCTGGTTTTTCTTTGCTTTGTGTCTAAAAACCACTTATGAGTGAGTACATATTATATTTGTCTTTCTGGGTCCAGGTTATCTCACTCAATGTTTTTTCCTGGATCCATTTTGTCAATGCTCTGAGTTAAAGTATTTCTGGGGTTTATGTGTCATACATGAAATATCTAAAATCTATTTTTACCTGATCTCTTAATTATCTTCCTTCCTTTATTATTATTCCTTATATATTTATTTACATAAGCTTTAAAATGCTGCATAGTTGGGATTACTGTCTTATAGAGAAAGTATCATTGTACTGGCTTTTTGTGTTAACAACTGTCTATATTATCTACATTTAATAAGAGTATGTAGTCCAATTTAGAGTAGAATATACCTTAGATAAGTTTTTATTGGATAATACTTGTCATATTGACTGAATTAACATCTTATCACATAGGTTTTCCTCTTTCTGAATTGTCTTATAAACCAAATACTGGTATTCATTTATTTAAATCAATAAATTATAGTGATTTTTATTGACAATATATCACAAGATGGTACATATTAACATTAGACATATATGCCATGACTCTCCTTTTATAGAAGTTTGTGAAACCACATTCATATCTTCAAAAATTTAGAGTAATCTATAAAATTATATAATTTCTTAAATAAAAGTAGATTAAATTGAACTTTTTTTAAACTTAAGACAGTAAATTGCAATATCATTGTCTTTCTAGTTCATTAGCTGAGACCTTTACTAACTCCCGATAGGTTCAAAAACTCACTGAAAGTTCGGATTGTGAAGATATCACTGTTATGATAGGATTTAGGCGCTGATTTATCTAGTATGAAATTCTACTCAGTGACTTAGTAGTGAAGTGATAAAAGACAAGAGACAAGGAGCAATTCTACCATGTAACCACATATGAGTGGGAAGATGGTTTAGGGAGAGCTCAGATTTCTACTGACTTCTTACTTTGGTGGGATTCTACAGATGAGACAGCAGAAAGTACAAAAGTAGCAAAAAGTAAGGTACACTAATGATATCAGCGTCTTCAGTGTATAGCTGCCATTGACTGTGTGTTTTATTCATGGGATAAAAGACATTTTATAAAGAGTTCAGGGTCAGAATTTACTTGTATCATTAGTCTCTGCAACAACTTGGGAAGGCAGTAACAACCAAGATACAAGTTGCTGGTGCTGGCTGCTGTGCTAAGTCTCTGTTTCTCCTAGGAGCCTGTACCTTTCTTTGATCCTTGAGAACCAGAACTCTAGTAAGAAGTTTTCTCTGTCTCCATTCTGGCTACCAAGGGCGAAGAAGGACTGTCATTCAGGATGAGACCCTATTCTGTTGCTGAAGTTGGCGCTATTCTCAAGTAGAAGGAGCAGTTGTTCTGAAGCCAGAAAAAACACTGATTTGAAAGTATCTCATTATTCACAGTATTCGAAGGGGACACTCATCCCATCTCTCCTGCCAGAAAGACTGAATCATTGCGTTAGATCATCTGTAATTTCAGCTCTGAGACTGTATGACTCTAAATACTATATTTCTTTCCCTCCATCATCACTAGTTCCAAATTTCTTTAACAAGATACAAGTGCATTGCGGAGCCAGCCCTGAAGCATCATGGGATCATGTCAGTGGGTGTGTAATTATGATGGTTGGGCTAATGACTAGGAGTAGTAACAGATGTCTTGAAGCCCTGCCACCCAGATGAATTTCTGGCAAACTGGCCTGATTTCTCAGACAAAAGGAAATTTCTTCCTGTGTGGTTTCATGATACTATATTAAGATAGAATATAAATTAATAGATAGGTAAATAAGATTTAAAGTTAGTGATAATGGATATGAAATTTGAATATAATCTTTACTTGTTGATTCACAATGAACAACTACTTAACCTCAATGATATCTCAATTTCTTGTCTTGTCAAATGGGTATAATATACTAGTCAATGTGTGGTACTATAAAAAAATGGGACAATGCAAGGAATCAGTGTTTGGTGTCTAGGTACAACTGAAAAAATAATGATGGCAAGAGCCATCTCACTAGCTGATGTCTTCCTTAAGCATCAATCAAACTCATTCTGTAAAATGTTTGTGCTTTGAGATTTTGGGCTAAATATAATACAACTTAGGAGGTCATGGGTTTTGACATTTGTTCCATATTAAAAGAATTCTATTACCTAGGGAATTACCCACAAATAGTCACTAAGTTATCAAACAGAAATATTCCCATGATTATTTTTTCTCATGTGAAGCTCTACATCCAATTAAAATAATTTTAAAATAGTCAAATTACATTAAATTAAGTGAAATATATACTGATCATTAATGAATATTTTATGTATATAAGATGCTTTATTGCAATAATTTTTAATAATTTTAATTTGAAGTACATTGAAGCTAACATAAGTATTAAATAGTTTCATCATGGACTTCTCCCTCAGGGTTAATTGAAACAAAAGTAGCCTAAAAAGCCTGGCAAACTTCTGTGCCAGTCACTGTCCTTTCCACCCCCAGGTTTCTTAGTATTTGCATTTGACCTTTATCATGTTGTAGAGAAGGTGGAAAAAGCATGTGCTGGATACTTCAGGAGATTTGAGTTATGAACATACTTGTTTCCTGAAGGCCCTTCTGAGACTGCCTCTCCTAACCCTGCTCTCTTTGGATACCTTGTAGGCAAATGCGAGTGTGGCAGATGCACTTGTTACCCTCCAGGGGACAGCCGGGTGTATGGCAAGACCTGTGAGTGTGATGACCGGCGCTGTGAAGACCTGGAGGGTGTGGTCTGCGGAGGTAATAACCACTCTGTCAGCCTTACATCATCTACAGGCAGATTGTTTTGCCTACCCTTTTTCATTGCTTACCCCATTTAAAAGTGCTGTTCAAAGAAGTTAAGGAATATGCCATTACACTTCAAAGCTTTATTATTACTTTCATAAGCAAGAACTCTTGACTTGGGTATATGTGAAAAGACTGTCTAATCTGAATCAATTTCTATGCTAGTTGATATCCAGTAAAAGGTTTCTATGCCTGCTGACATTCTATCATGATTTCTAGTATTTCACTCAGAAATGCCGATGGAGGAAGGAAATCAGTTTCACACAGGAACTTGGGGAAGAAACTGTAAGAATAAAGTCCAAGTTGAATTATAGAATTACAAGTGAAAGAAACACAGGTTTTTTCCTTGCTTTTGGATCCCAAACCATCAATTACCCACATGAAGAATAGGGCAAAGCAAGAGTAGACTGCAGAGTAAAACGAGAAGAAGAAAGTCCAAGAGATGGAACGCTGACATGAACATCATCCAGGAGAGGGAAAACGTAACTGAGCTATTCTAGTTATCTTAGTCTTGAAATACTTTATATTAACAAGACTAATACTGCTTCTATCTTTTGACCATTATCTGGCAACTCTCTTATCAGTTTATCTGTCTAAGTTTATATCTACCTTCCTATGTACTTTGTTCTGTAGTATACTGAGAGTCACAGTTTGAACCATAGGGCTATGTTCTTTGAAGTAACCACTGTTTCTGATGGTTTCTTGTGTTGTTATAATGGAAGGTAGCCTGAAATGGAATTTCTGCTTTCTTCATTTTAATGTTGGGAAATGCAGAGAGGTTGATCTTTAGTACCCAATAATTCACAAGTGACAGATCAGGACTTGAGTTTTCATACTCATTTCACAAATATTTCATTACATAGTGGAGCTCCAGCGTGGCATCAGGTTGTTTCCATATTGCCATTGCTTTAGGTTAGCTTAATATTGGTTCATTAATATTAGAATTGTCTAAGATTATTATTATTGTGTTACCACTTAATTCTGATAGCAGTATATATATGTATATATACATATATGAGAGATATAGCTATAGGTATAGATTATATAGATATATGGAGCTTAGCAGGTATGTGGAAAGTTCTCTATGTACCTTTCTATTTGTATTATCTTAGTCTAGTTGCTCAGTTAGGGACAGTTCCTTCAGGGTGGGATCTTTTCACAATAACCTGGTATTGTTTGTTGTTCTTTTCTCTTTGGCACCCAATGATTCCCTAACATGAGCCTCCTTGCCTAGTGTAATTGGCTGGATTTTTTTTTTAAGTGTATTATTTGGTAGAAACCTATTAAATCTCTATGTACATTACATTGTGTATTTTTCCTCCATGAACATCATTATCAAAAATGGAAACAGAAGCTGGGCAGTGGTGGTGCACACCTTTAATCCCAGCACTCAGGAGACAGAGGCAGGCAGATCTCTGTGAGTTCGAGGACAGCCTGATCCATAAGAGCTGGTTCCAAGACAGGTCCCAAAGCTACAGAGAAACACTGTCTCAAACTACCCACCCAAATGAAAGCAGATTGTTTACCTGTCACATGAGACATCCTTATGGAAGGGTTTTGCTGAAAAGTTATTGGGATTACCCGTGAACACCCTTCTGTATTGTCCATCTACACAAAGCTGACTCTCTCCCTGAGAGAATATACTTCCATGACCCAAATTAGTAAAATGCCCATGCATAAACCTCAGCATCAATCCTTCCATGTGCAAAGAGAAATGGAATTTTATCAGAGCTTAGAACTTTCTGTAAGAGACCTGCAGGAATCATGTTCTGAGACATAGATTAGATTGTTGTTTGTTAGAAAAGATAATGAGAACTGAAAGATGTATTAGAAAAGATGTATTAGAAAAGAAAGGGCATTTGTTAATAAAGCTGTGTGATTAGAAATACATGTAGGTTCAACTAGAACTTTATTCCAGTACAAGAGACAAAATTCTAAAATCATACAAAACAAAATTTTAAAATATCCATCAATCATTCCCTTGCTACATCAGCATTACTCACAGGTGTGTGATCAGCTCCATGGCTGACAGAAAACTTCAGGTAGTGGAACTCAACAAAAGCAATAAGGATGGAAGAATATCAGTGAAAACCTGTTAGAGCTACAATAATATGCTTTAAAAGAATTCAACTCTTATTTCAGATAGTCAAGGTTTCTTCTCTGAGGACTGCAAAGATAGCTCAGTATGTTTTTATTCTTTGAATGCTCTCTAGATATGCTAACCATTCAGTCCACCATTTCTTGTACAGTGCTTAACAATAGAATAGATAATCTCTCTCTCTCTCTCTCTCTCTCTCTCTCTATATATATATATATATATATATATATGTATATATATATATATATATATAATGTGGGTATGTATGATATCAGTACATATACATCTATACTGATATGCCCTATCCTGCTACAACTGACATTCAACCAATGAGCCCCTTCTACTCAGATTTCTTATTTTTTTCTCTACTCAGTGTAGGTAATGCCAAATGTGGTGGTTTAATAAAGGTGGTCCTCATAGGCTCATAAATCTACATGTTTAGTCCCCACTTGGAAAGACCCCTATTTAGAGAGGAGGTGTGGACTATTCAAAGGTAGTGTGGCCTTATTGGAGGGGTAGTTGGAAAGTAGGCTTAGAGGCTAGACCCAGGGTCACTCCCCTTGCCTGCTCCCTGTGGGTCAGAATGTAAGATTTCAGTCCCTTGTTTGTCTGCCTTCCTGCTACCATGCTTCATGCCGTGATAGAAATGGATTAAGCCTCTGAAACTGTAAGCAAGCCCCCAATTAAATGTTTTATTTTTATTTGAGTTCCTTGGTCATGTTATTTCTTCAAAACAACAGAACAGTTACTAAGACACCAAGGAATTTAGTGATCAGAAGATTGTTTTTCATGCATTTTCAAGTTCGGCCAGGAATTTGGTGGGGCCTGAACACACCAGGAGGCCCTTCCTGCCAGCGCTAGAGAGACCATAAGCAGTCAGCTAGGGCACATTTAGTCCTTATCATTTGATTTGATTCTTACTCTGTGTTCTAGAACTTTATTGACTGAGAAATTGCATACCTATCTAATTTCCTATTTTGATATTATTACAAGCATTGTATTGATACAATGATCTCTGAGCATTCATCAGGCTTGTACATAAAAGAAGTCTTAGAAGTTCACATTGAATGTATTATGTTTTTAATTACTAAAATGAGGTTTATTGCTAAACTTTGATGTTTAAGTGTCTTGAGAAACTCAAATGAGGTTTAAGTAGATAACAGCACCTGCTTCACTTTGTCTCTTCCACTCTCACCTCTGAGCAGGCTGGCTCACAGTTCGGAACCCGATTCTCCAGGGCAAGTGTATCCTACATCTGTATACATACCACTGAATTTTATTGCTCAGTTCCTACATGGAGATGTCATCTCACAATGGCCTGATCATATTATAAGTAAGAATAAAGAGCTAGAAATACTACATATACCTTACTAGTCATCCATAATGTTCTACCTAATAATATTTCGCAACAATACAGGCCAATGTAGAGTCAGTCCTTTGTATTTGTGGCACTTATGTGATCATGTTGAACACTGAATTAACAAATGCAGAGTCATCAGACCCAAGATAAATGCAGTATTAAATTCTTGCCTCTGGTCACAATATTTTCAATGATGGCTCAAAGCATAATTTTTTAAAATTTTGTTCAAAGGTACTTCATTTGAATATAACTGAGTAATTAATATTCAATTCAAGTCCTGATTATGTCTGACAAAAACTTACTTACCATATATATTTTTTATTTAAGGCATATCATGGCTTTCTTGTAAACATGATATTTTACAAGAAATAAAGCTATTCAATACACTACCAGACGCTCTTTGAATCATCAAAATGAGAACAAAAACAAGAACAAAATGTAACATTGAAGTGACCAGATAAGAAATAGTTCTTTAAGATTTGAACACTAAAACTAAAAATAAAAGAAAATGTGACTTTTTTTTACCCTAACCAGAAATGAATCAAAATCACAATAGTTTCTACCATTCCACATATATGCTCCCATTACTCTGTGAGTAGTGATATTACAGTTTAAATAAAATTAGAAATAAGTGAATCTGCAAATGAAAATCTAGGATTAATGACAATCAGCTATAGTTCATTTAAAATGCCACTGGAAACGTGAACGGTGCCTCCTACCTTAGTTTTGCACTGATCTTCACATTGTGCTTTCATTAAAGTAGTGAATAAAAATTCTGCTCTTTTAATTTCTCTATTTTTCTAATTATTGTTGTATGGATGAGATTACATGAGCCTTGAGTGTTTTAATATCAGGGTCTTTTCCAATTTCTCAGCTATTCTTAAAACACAAGAGATCTTCCATTGGGGAAGATGTTTAAACCTGAAGCAATTTTGGTAATAAAGTCACAGTACAGCAAGCATTCAAAGAGGAAGTCATGAATTCTCATGATTTTTTAATAGTTAGCAATAAGCATGATCTGCTTTGAGGGGTTCCTAAAACGTATGTGTGAGGAACCCCAGAGTGAGACTTAGGCTCCTAGAGAGGTGAAGCTTGTTTTATGAAATAGAGACATGAATATCCGCTCTTCTTGGAAGGAGAGTGCTTTCTGTTTTATGAAATAGAGACATGAATATCTGCAGTGCTCTTCTTGGAAGGAGAGTGCTTTGAAATAACAATCTGAATATTTGGTTGAGCCCAAGGAGAAATGTAACTCCAGAGGATAAGCAGTATTTACAAATGTTCCTGATTCAATAGTATTAGTGAAAGCCAGGGTAGGCCCCAGTGACTCCTGGGTTTCTTTGCAATGAAGGATGGAGAAGGAGCTCATGCTTTACATTTGCCCGTTGTCTCCTTATTGAAAAGATGGTTTTTTTTCAACGAGGTCAACTGTGATGGAGAAGTTAGGAAATACCACAATTCTGCCCCTTTATCTGGTGTTCTACTCCTTATCTTCTCAAATTCTTCTGAATAATGTCACCAGATCTGCTTCCAAATGACACCATTCAGGAAACTATTTTACTTTTCTTCTATGTGCAATACCTCTGCAGGACACATAATTCATGCAGTGTTGTGATTATGAATATAATCAAACTCCATTCCTCTCTTCTTTCCCTCCATCTCTCCCTCAATTCAAGTTATTTTCAAGCTTAGTATAAAAGAACATCCTTCAAATAAATTAGAAGTTCAGGGAGATACAGATAAATTAAAGAGAAAGTAAAAGCTTTTCCTATTTTTGGAGTATATAATTCTCTGGAGTACACTTAGATTGGATTTATAACAAGTAATATTTGGATGTTGGTCTTTTATGTGAAAGCATCTAGGTTTGAGAAGGCTAAACAAAACCATAGAGATTAAAAAGTACTTGTTATTTTGAGGAAAGATATTTCATTTTCCTTTGTCTTTTAAAATAATTATTCATTGTATTTTATTTATATGTGAGAATACCTAAGGATATATATGCATGCAGATTCCCACCAGATTCCTTGGAACCATAGTTGTAGGTGGTAGTGAGCTGCTTAACGTGCTGTGACCTAGGCCTAGGTCCTCTGCAAGAGTAGTAAGTGCTCTTAACTGCTGAGGTATTCTTCCAGCCACATTTCTTTCAACTTTAATTTATTCTTAGTTGCCTTTGAACCTTGGAAACTCTTCATTAGGAGCTCTTATTTACGATAAAAATACTTCACCTCTATTTGTTTTACATTATCTTAGATACTCCTATTTTAATGGAGAAAGAGTTGCTTTTATTTTTATTTTTGACTCGTTTTTTAATCAGCATGCAAAGTAACGAAATACCTTAAAGCATTTTCATACATACTTAGTTTTGGTCCCTTCTGCTCCATCTTCACCCTCAGTATTCCTACTTCCACTTTTCTTCCTACTCCACATGTGTCATTTTATTCTTCCAGAATTATCCCCTAAATAGCATCTTCCCCTTCTTGTGGATGCCTTTCTAATTGTTTCTGAGACTATATGCACACTACGACAAAAAATGCTCTTACGTAAAAGTTAGAAGCTAACAGCATAAAGGAGGAAATAGAGCATAGTATTTACCTTTCTGATCCTGGGTAAGCTCACATTATATCATATTTCAGTTCTATCTCTTGCCTGCAAATTTCATGATTCATTTTTCAAACAATAATGAAATATAAAAATTTGTTTTTAAATGAGCATTTTCCTTTGAAACACTTAACTAAAGAACACAACAAAAACTAAAGTGAAATTCATTGACAAAAATATCACCTAAAATGATGTCTGATGACATTTGATTGTATTTCATTTTAGGTTTCCTTTTAGGTGGAGAATTCTTTTCTAATCTAAATCCATAAACCTCATTGAAATATTTGGAAATATGGTTAGTGAAAGTCCAAATTCTCCAGTATGTTAAATTGCATTGATTATACAGCTGGTACCTCTTACATCAATTAACAATCAAGACAACCCACACAGATAAGCCCATGGGATCTAAACAATCCCTCAATTAAGACTCCCTTCTCAGCTGACTGTAGGTCATGTCAAGTTGAGAGTTAAAGTTAACTAGGAAGTTAGTATCCCTCCTCATATAGATAGCCAGTGGTGGGCACGCCATTACTAAATTTGAAACATATGGACACTATTCTAGGTTGGGATTATAGAATAAATTTAAAATTTTGAGTTTGGACCATTTGCTCGGTTTACCACCAGGCTGATCCATGGATTCACTTTGAAATTTAGTCTAGAACTCTGCCTATTTAGGGTTTAGCCAGAGAAATGAATACAGCTTCTAATTCAAAAGAAGAGACTGATTGAAAATACTGTTTTGAGAATACAACAAATATGTAAATCCCAAACATCTATATGTCTACCTAACCAGCAATCATGCAAAAACCAAGAGCCAACATTGTTAATCCACCCTCTAACAATAAAACTAAAGATGATTAAACCCACTCTGGCAGGTTAAGATAATTTATCAATAGTACTCAAAGATGAATGTAACTAATTTCATAAATTTCAACAGTTCAGTTTTGATTAAACTAAAATTAAAACCTCAAAAAGAGTCATAATAATGGCAAAAAAGAAAATCAGCATGATGTAGGACCTTTCTTTATTTAATTAGCTTGTGTGTGAGTCATGTTCCATCACCATACAGGGTATGCAGATTTTTCTCTAACCATTTCTTAACAAATAAAATGGATAGAAACTGAAAATTGACATGAATTTCTTCTCAAAAAAGTCAGTATTTAAAAATGCTTTATCTGACTGATAGTTCCTTAGATGTGTTCCTTTTCAGCAATGTATGATTTTCGGATTCCAAAAAGAGAATATATTCAGATGTTGGTCCTCATGTGTTTAATTATTTTCGTGAGCATAAGCTTAATCAGAGACTTCCCTCCTGCATGCCCTATACCCAGGGTGAGAATGAGAAATAGACTGCTTATTGTTCTTTTCATTGCCCCTTGTTCCTAGAATAACTGCCCAGGGGTCCAATTTAAGAAGAAAGAAAAGATAATGAAGAGCCACCTCTTAATTACACAATCAGTTCCCATTTCTTCTGGGACTTCTCTAGCTCCTGACTGCAATTTGATGGAAATCATACAGTCTGCAATTACAAATTCAGCAATGTCAGGAACTGTTGGGTTCCTATTCTGACAAAGTGGAAGGCGTCCTATGATGAACAACACAACATTTAGGGGAGTGTCACCTGTGACATTTTAAAATCACATATCAGTCAGAACAGTGCTTAGACAAAGTTGTTGACCCTCTAATTCTATATGGTGGCACTCCTTAAATGGATGAGAGGTGGGTGTCAGAGTCTACCCAAGTCCTAAACCTTTTCTGTTTTCACTTGTGCTATGTCCTGTTCTCAAAGCATAAATTTTATTCTCATTCTCCTAGACATCCTTTAATGTGTCCATCTTCCAAGGACAAAGAAAAGAGAAGGAAGATACAAAAGAATGGATGCATGTTGCCTGTTTGTCCTATTCTCCTTGAAGAACAAGTTTCCTGGAAACTTCACCAAGAGATTTTCTTTTATGTCTCATTTATTAGAACCAGGTCATATGGCCATTGTAGATCAGGTACTTTCTAAGTTGGACAGATTATCACCTCTATGAAACAAACAAAAAAGTTGAGGGCTCTCTTAATATTAAGAAAGGGAGAATGATGTTAGACAAGTGGTGTGAAGTGCTAAGTCTAATCATAAATGAAAACATGGGTTATTAGACCATAATCACAATGGTTTAAGGAACAGTCTAACAGAGTTGATAAAATGAGTTGCAACTGGAAAGGTCATTATCTCCAGTAGACATATTCAACATATATCACACAGTTGGCAGGAGTTTCTTATATCTGAATTATTTACAATATCAACTGACCTATGTGACTACTTGTCCTATGCCTAGCAATATTAAAACCTAATTTTTAAAAATATTATCTAGGTTTACTAAATGTAAATACCCTTCTATGGTGAGTACTACACTAGATAATGAAGTGTAGAGTATTCTTAGTGGATATTTTTGTGTGAGGGAAAAGAAGACAATGAAACAAGATAAACATATCAGACAAGTGGAATGGGTTTTTGCTTATGAAAAATCTATTATCTGTGCAAAGACTAAGTAAACTGGACAAAGGCAAGTTCAGAGCCTTGGAAATAGTTCATTAAACTCAACTCTAGAGGTAATCTCATAGTGCTCTAGTCTATGATACTTTTACCACTAGCTGTAAGGTTGTTTTCAGTAAAAGTTATTTCTTCTGAGTTCTGTTGGCCCTGGATACTTTACTCTATAACCATCAATGGTGATATGACAATGGTTGTTAGAGAAAAGTTGGCTTGGAACTAATTATCTGCTTGTATTCTTTTTTTAAAAAAAAAAACTCAAATTTTCAGAAACATTATGCTCAGTAGGCTTTATTTCTAAGGCATCTTTTTTGTTATGGTATTTTCTTCCTGTGGTGAATTTTACTCTTTGTCTGGCTTTTCTTTTTGTATCCTAGCCTTAAAACTTAGAGTTTGTCAGAACTTATTCTCCCTGGATGGACTCATTCACTTCAAAATTCAAAATGGAATGTACTATTGTAAACTTCAGAATGTATTTGCTGGGCATCAGTCCTAGTCTGTTCTCCGAGCTCCAAGCAGCATGCAGCTTGTTATCTGACTTTGTATTCCAGTATCTTTAAACTGTGGAGATTCAACAAAGGGAAAATGCTCATCCTTAAATCTCCTAAAACTTCTTTGTTTGATGAAGTGTATTTTATTCTGGTTTTGTTTTTTCAATACATGCTACCTTCAGTGTCATAGTTTATCCCATAAGCCCATGCTCTGCATCAAGACAGAAATATAAACAGCTTTTTCTCCTCATTTTCACTTAGACTTGATCATCAATAGCCTAGCATATTCTCTAAACTCACATGCCCCAACATACCCAACCTCACTGAGTTACTTAAGTGAAGTTACAAGTTTTAAATTATGCCATATCATCTGGTTTAATGTCCTTTGTGATTTTTCCATTTCTCTCAGGACAGATTCAAATTCTTTACCAAAGATAAATAACTTGTGTTGACAGAGCTTTCTGTCCCATGCAGTCCCACTGCTTTTCAGTCCCAAAGAAATACACAGAGGCCTACATTAATTATAAATTTGTTGGCCTATTAGCTCAGGCTTCTTATCACCTAATTCTTACATCTTACATTAACCCATTATTCTTGTCTGTGTTAGCCATGTGGCTTGGTACCTTTCATCACAAGGCATTCTCATCTTGCTTCCTCTGTGTCTGGGTGATGATTGCAGACTGAGCCTTTCCTCTTCCCAGAATTCTCCTGTTCTCATCTGTGCCTCTGATTCCTGCCTGGTCATCCCACCTATACTTCATTCCTGGCATTTTATTAAAATAATACGTGTCAGGATAAAAAGACCATTGTCCCCCAGCACTTCCCTCCCCCCTTTTTTTCAAAACAAGAACTCTGAATCTAATATCCTTTGTTTAGTTTTTTTGTCTAGACCATTATCTATAACATCTTGTAACTGACACTCTAAATAAAGATAAATATCCATAGTCCATTTTTGGGGAATGTGGGCATAGTTTTCCAGGCTACTTCCTGATGGTTGGGGGTGTTGATAATTCTATGAAAACCTAAAGAACTTTTAGAATTATGATCAAGTCCTGACTAGAGTATCCTGTGAGACTTGATCATCTCAGTCAGCAGTCTTGAAACTGTTCTAGATTTAGAACTCAGACTTCTGGGTCATCTGCTCCTATTGGAGATTTCTCAGGGGGTCTTCCTTGATCAAACCTGATTTTTCTTAACCTTGAATAAATCCACAGCCTTTTATTTCCTGTGGAAACAAAAGCAAAACCTTTTATCCAAAGTAACATATCTTTTGACTTCAATTTTGAAGCCAAGGCAGTTTCAAAATACCTATCTTGGATTAATCCAGCCACATTTATAATCAAATGTCTTTTAGCAGATGTTGCTCCTTCCTCAGTCATCAAACAATTCAAAGACAACACAATAATATACAGTATCCAGACTCTCTGTGTATTTTCCATCTTTATATGGCTTTAATTTAAACTCTATTTTCTTTCTTTTTCTTTTTAATTTTCAGTTTTTTGAGATTAAGTTTCTCTGTGTATCTTTGGCTGTCCTGGCACTCAATCTGTAGACTTTTGTCCTCAGATTCACAGAGATCCACCTGCCTTTGCCTCCCAAGTGTTGCAATTAAAAGTGTGTGCCACCACACCTTGAACTCACAGAGATCCACCTGACTCTGCATCCCAAATGTTGGGATTAAAGATATGTGCCACCACACCTGACTATTCTCTTTTTTTTTCTTTATTATTTTAAGGACTTTGTCCTTTTTCTTTTCTCTCCCAAACCTACATATATTTTTTAACACACTGTAAACCATTTAGAGGTTTTCTTCATCTGAATCTATCTTTACTGTATCTCTCATTCTCTGACCACATGAGTCTTTAATTTGCTAAGTGATATGGCTAGGATTAAAGTTGTGGCTTTGATGGCTAGATCCACCCCATTTCTTAGCTTTCTGAGAGTCTAGTCTCATGGTGGTGGTACCGGCCGGAGCCATGTTTCTTGCCACAACCCTATGGAGTTTCAAGGTCCCTGCCACCACTGAGAAGCATGCTGTCAGCTAGTCATAAACATGATTTAAGTGTTTGGTGGCAGGGCCTCTTAAAAGAGCTGCAAGGTATGTGCAGTTAAAGCTGTGTCTGGAAATCTTTCTTAAATGAGACATGCTTGCCTCTAGCAAACAGAGCCCACCTGAGAAAATGCTGCTTCACTCTATTATTTTGTGTCTAGAAGTACTTTCCAAGCAGTCTCAGGTTTTAAGTGGACTTAGCTGTCCACATTGGTGCCATTTGTTGATTGAGGTTTCAGTCCTGCACAGTCCTGCAGCTGTTTACTCCCAAAGAAATTCACAGAGGTATACATTAATTATAAACTGGTTGGTTTATTATATTAGCTCATGCTTCTTATCACCTGATTCTTACATCTTACATTGCCTAATGTTCTTGTCTGTGTTATCCACGTGGCTTTCATCAATGAGGCATTCTCTCCTTGCTTAGTCTCTGTCTGGGTGACAACTGCAGACTGAGTTTTCCTCTTCCCAGAATTCTCCTGTTATCATTGCTCTGCCTCTACTTCCTGCCTGTTCACCCCACCTGTACTTCCTGCCTGGCTACTGGTCAATCAGTGTTTTATTAAAATAATACAAGTGACAGGATAAAAGACCATTGTCCCACAGCAAACTTGCTAAGAACTTCACTTCTATTTAATTAATTGTTTAGTCATTTTTCTTCAAACAGTTGGCCTTCACTGCCTGAAATGTGCACAGCTCCTTCTTGTCCCATGGATTTCTAGGCTCCATTCCTAGAACATTAGCTTCTTGGCCCTTTCTCATAACTGGTTTTGCTGAATACTTGTCTGAGTACTTTTGTTTGCCCTCTTCTCACTGTTGAATACAGTAACAGCCTCCTTAAGCTCCAGTAACTTAAGTGTATATTTTGCTGTGACATGTGTTTACCCCAATAGACTGTAAATGCCATAAAAATAGGGCCAATACCTCATTTACTCTACTATATTCAAAACTGATAGTATAATACCCAGTGTAGACATTTCTAGAATTGATGACTGAATTATAGTCACATTAAGAATACACTTTAAAAATCGATTAAGATTTTAACTAAAGGGAAGTTGCATATAAATGACAAATCAAAATTTAAATACCAATGATTTGATGATTGTCTGGCATACTTGCCAATTTTACTTTATAAAACAATGTGATAAAAGAACTAATAAATAGCAAATATGATTCCTTTTTCTTCCATACAAATTTCATATTATATATTTCTCTGTGAGGAGCTATTGACCTTTTCTCAGTGATAGCCTAATTAATTGCAGAATATCTCCCTCGACACTAGAGATTTCCATGCAATGTCAGAGACAAAATCATAAAGAAGTTTCCAAGGAAGGCTCAAGATGTAGTTCAGAGTAGAATAAAATGCTGAAAAATATGTATTTGCTTTGGCTTTGAATCCAAGTAACACACACACACACACACACACTCAAATAGAAAATAATCTCAGAGGGGAGTAAATGATTCCTACTTGTAGATATCATAGAATTCTTTATGGAAGTGTACTCAGTCATTTGCTGAGAATTTTAAACTAGGCAGGGCCTGAATATATTGAGATAGGAAGACATTCCTTCTCCAGCAAGCATGAGATGCATATGGTCAGTGATATTAAAATGAGGAAAAACAAAGTAAGATTGAAATGCAGCTTAGAGCTCTGATTTTTAGGAATCTAATGAATATTAAGGACCTCCTGGTTGAACAATAGGGAATACCATAGGACTAGTAGGATAGCTGTGATATGAGAAGTGTGGGCTAGGGTATTGTGAGCAAGAATGTGAAACCTGGCAGGGAGGTATCTCAAAGGTTTATGATGTAATGTTGTAGGTACTACTAACAGAACTTGACAGCTCTCTTTATGGGGTAAATTAAAGATATTCAATAATTATTCAAAACATTTTGAACTGAGCATCTAGAACAGCTGTGCATTTAAAAGAATTGGAAAATACAAAAGGATCACTTTTGGAAAGAACATTTCATAGTGAGATTAAGAGGGTTCTAATTACCATGGAAACAGAACAGCAAGTAGGGAGTCATAGGAATAGGGCCTCAGGCGATTTATGTGCCTAGAGGAACAGTCCTGAAATCTTTATAGTTAACAGAAATCTCATGACTTGGTTTGGGTAAATGGCTCTGTTGGTGAAGCACTTGCAGTGAAAGTATGATGACCTAAGTCTGATCTCCAAATCCAGTGTCAAAAGCAGGGACAATGGCATAAACAACTTTTTGAAAGGCAAAGACATAAGGATCCCTGTGCCTTCTAGGCCAGCAGGCTAGCCAAGTAAGAAATCTTCTGGGTCAGGGAGGCATCCTGTCTCAAAAAGTTAGGTGCAGTTGTAGGTGATGGAGAGATGGTTCATTGGTTAAGAGTGCTTGTTATTCTTCTAGGGGACTAGATTCTGTTCTCAATACTTCATATCTTTTTCCAATCCCTTCAGGCACAGCACACACACACACACACACACACACACACACACACACACGCACGCACACACACATAGGCACACATGCACACAGAGAGAGAGACAGAAGACAAAGAGATAAAGACACAAAAATTCCATGGTTTGGTTAATTGTTCAAAAACACTATAAACAGATGAGTAAAGACAACTAAAGAAAGACAATGAGATGTAATAAACCTTGTCATCCAGACTGCCAGCTTCAAATAATGACACAGGGACTTCTTATTAATTATGAAAATTAGGCTTTAGCTTAGGCTTTTTTTCGAAGGAGTTCCTATAATTTAACCCATATTTTAATCTATGTTCTGCAATGTGGCTTGGTTACCTCTCTTCAGTATGTCATGTCTGACATGCTCTGAGTTTGCTAATGTCTCTACCTTTCCTCTTGCCAGAGTACTCTGTGTCCCTGGAAGTCCTGACTAATTTCTTCTTGCTTAGCTATTGGCCATTCAGCTCTTTATTAAACCAAATACAATGACACATCTTCACATAATATGAAGAAATATTCTGCAACATTTCCCTCTTTTTGTCTGAATAAGAATGGAAGGTTTTAACTCCAACACAAAATTTTCTTTAATAAGAACAATTTTCAAGTAAGGGTTACATTCACAATGTCCAATACATTTGTATTTGGAAAATTCAGAGAAAGTACTGTATTATTTATCCTATCTATTTGAGTACAAAATTTTATACCTAAACCAATTTCTATCACTACTTGTATTGCCATCCTAAAAATAGCTTTTTTAGACCTTAAAACATCTTAGATAATCAACTTAAGCTTTTATGTCTCTCAACCTTATACACTTTACATCTTTTATGTAAGTTTTTTTTTTTTAATTTGGTAACAAGGAAAACTGTATAACTATCTGGTCTTCAATCCCCATCAAAGACACAAGAAGCCTAAAATGTTCCTTGTGTAAATAAGAGGTGTACAGCAACCTACTTCCAAAACCATAGAAACAACAGAGATACCAGACTGCTTAGATAGTCATACCAAGGTTTTTCTACACCACTGGGACATCCATCTTGGATTTACAGGCCTAGAATATCCAACAAACTTTTCTGTGAAGCAGTAATTTTTTGAAGGATTTCCTACCTTGTCTTGGCAAAGTTTGGCAGTCACCTTTTGTGTACTGCTTGCCCAGTTTGGACAGCATTCTTGGTGCAGACCAATTATCTATATTCTGTCAATTATGTCTTAAATAAATGCTGACTGGCCAGTAGCCAGGCAGGAAGTATAGGTGAAACAACCAGACAGGAAGTAGAGGTGGGTTAAGGAGAACAGGAGAATTCTGGGAAGGAGGAAGTGCATTCCTCTCCAGTCCTGCCCAGACATAGAAGAAGGAAGATGTGACCTGTCTCGCTGAAAAAAGGTACCGAGCCATGCGGCTAATATATACTAGAATAATGGGCTAATATAAGTTATAAGAGCTAATAAGAATCCTGAGCTAATGGGCCAAACAGCTTATCGTTAATATAGACCTCTGTGTAATTTCTTTGGGACTTAACAATTGTGGGAATCTGCCAGAACAAGGACTGGGCAGGACAGAAACCTCAGACACCACATTCTGTAAGCAGTTGAGACAAAGTGCAATTTCTTGCCCAGTGGTTAACTTTGCCACAATGAAAGCAAACTCTATATTGAGGTTCTTCCATGTCCATCATCCTTTCTTGAAGTAAATTGGTGCTGTCAAGAACATAGATTTTCATTCTCATAAAAAGCCTTATGTTATTAAAATATCTTAAATGGCATATTTTATAGGTTTCTAAAGCATTTGAATACTATTTATTTAAAATATATCTCTGTTTAACATTACAAACATACATGATCTGACTACAAGTTTGATTATTATACATTACTAACTACTAACCTATATTTCTTAATTATACATTACATTTTTAAATAAATGACATAGGTACAATACCTTAAATAAGAGTATAAACATATGTAGAATATGTTCTAATAAAAATACCCCTTAAATTTGTATCAATATAAAAAATTCATACAAATGTAAAATATTTGAGAGTAATAGTTGCTTTTTAGTTTTAAAGTAGATTCAACAATCTACCCTTTTATCTTATCACTTATACATCCCACTGTTTCTTTTTAGAACAAGATCCCTGAATCTAATCTCCTTTTCTTAGTTATTTCCCTGACCAATAACAACTTGTAAGTCCCCCCCCACCAAAGGAAGATAGCCATCCACTGCATGATCAGAAAGTGTCCAGCTACCTTTTTGGAATGTGGGAATCATGATCTCTAGACTGCTTCCTATTGTTGGTGGTGAT
Organism: Ondatra zibethicus; assembly: GCA_004026605.1. Classification (NCBI taxonomy): domain Eukaryota; kingdom Metazoa; phylum Chordata; class Mammalia; order Rodentia; family Cricetidae; genus Ondatra; species Ondatra zibethicus. The sequence continues at coordinate 29,177 of PVIU01013334.1, read as the reverse complement.
GGCATCTTTAGGGTTCTCTAAGAAAACTGGAATAATGAATAAGTCCTGGGAGAGTTAGCTGCATTATTATTTGTCTAATCTCTATGTGATGGGAAAGTGTAGACGTTCTATGAGACCTTGGCTAGAGTAGTCTGTAAGGCTACTCTCAATGAGCAGTTTTGAAATTATTCTGGATGCAGAATTTTGAAGAAACTTCAACAGAGGCATTCTGGGAGGCTGAGTCACCTGAACTGCTTGTCTTCACTGGTGTCTGGTCCTTTTGCTCTGAAAACACACCAACTTTTAAAGGTAGCATATATATCTGTATTAACTCAAGTACAGAATGTGCGCTGTGTACAAGTCAGCTAAAGATGACATTCTGTTTTATATTTGGTCAGGGAAAAGGCATCTGTCAACTTTATCAGTCCATTTGGACTGTATAACCAAACCTCTGTTCATGCCATATTAAAGAATGGTATGTAATATTAAGTCTTAAGGATACTGAAGCCAACAAGATTTATCCTCTCTCATCAAACTCCAAACTGTTTCCATGGAGAGGGATCAGCATGTGGTCTTTCCTGGATTTTTCTCTCATGTCTTTAACAAAGTTCTCAGGAAGTCTCCCTTGTCAAATCTGATCTCAACTAACATAGAAGGAATCCATAGCCGTTTGTTTTCTGTGAAAACAAAAACACTACCTCTCCCATTACATAGCACACTCTCCAACTTCCATTTTGAAGCCAAGATATCCTTAAAGTGTATAGGCTAGTTTAATTCAGCAGTACCTTCCACAATACAGTGTCTCTCAGCACCTGTCATTCTCTGCTCATTAGCATTTAAAAATTCATAATTAACAAAGCACCATATCATGTCCAAACTAAAATAAAACCAAAAATATAATTTTCCATCCTTAGAAGGTTTATTTTTTCACATTACTTTACTATCTCTTTAAAGACTTTATTATTTTAAAACAATTTTCCATGGCTGCCTATGCCCATTTTCTTTTCTTTTTTCAACACCTAAGACCCCTTTAATCATAGTATAACTTTTTAGAGGATTTTTTTTATCTGGACCTGGCTTTCTATGTGTCTCCAGTTTACTCTGACCATGTGCGCCAAGTTTTAAAGGACCGATTCATCTACTGTGCTCTTGTGCTCAGCACATGCCATTGACGGCTGGCTGAAGCATGCAGGCAGTGGCCAGGAACTGCTCCTTTGTAGGCTGCAAGCATCTGCCTGCTTGAGAAACTGTAGGACAGGAAGCCATGTCTAGCTCTTTGTCTAGAACTATTATTTTTGCTTTCATAGGCCCTATGTTTGGATATCCGAGCTACCATGTTGGATGCCATGTGTAATAAGCTTCTTTGTAGGAACCACTAGCCCACAAATAATGATGCGGAAACTTCTTATTAATTATGAAATCTTGGCTTTAACTTAGACTTTTTTCTAACCAATTCTTATAGCTTAATTGACCCATAATTTTAAACTACATTCTTCAATGTGGCTCAGTTACCTGTCTTCATGGCATGTCTGACCTTTTCTGAGTCAACTAGCCTTTTTTCTTCCTAGAGTACTCTGTGCCCCAGAAGTCCTTCCTAACCTCTCCCTGCCTATTGGCCATTCAACATTTTATTACCCCAATCACAGCAGTACTTGTTCATAGTGTAAAAATATCCCACAACACCTTGGGGTGACTGTCCAAGCAGCCAGATGTCTCTGCCATTTCTATAGTTTTGGAAGTTGCTTGTTCTGCAGTGGAGGTCACAAAAGCAAGCATGAGGATAAAATCTAGGTAGATTGTCAGAGGGCATAAGTAAACTAGTTGTGATGAGACTTGAAAGGGGAAAGAGCCAAGTACAAGCCTTCAGAAGATGCGGAAGTTAAAAAGACATTTGCTAAGAAAACATGACTAGGCAGCTCCTTTCCTAGAGAGAAAGATGCTGTGCTGCCATGGAAGGTGTGTGGACCTTGAAATCTGAGGAACTAGAGCCGAGTTCTGTTGCTGTGGGACTGGATTACAAGATTTGTACAACTTGAAACATAATAGCATAGCATTTAGAGGTTCATCTGTAGTAGTACCAAAGAGTTCCACAATCGCCCTGAATGAAGTGATGTTGGAGTCCCCTCTGTGTGCTGTGATTACCATTAATAAATAAAGAAACTGGCTTGGCCTGTTAATAGGGCAGCACTTAGGTAGGTGGAGAGGACTAGAACTGAATGCTGGGAGAAAGAAGGGCAGAGTCAGGGGATTTCATGGATCCACTGCCGGATATAGATGTGCTGAAACTTTGCTGGTAGGCCACAACCTCATGGTGATATACAGATTAATAGAAATGGGTTAAATTAATATATAAGAGTTAGCCAATAAGAAGCTAGAGATAATAGGCCAAGCAGTTATTTAATTAATACAATATTTGTGTGATTATTTCTGTTCTGGGATGCCAGGACGAACGAGCAGTTCCTTGCAACAATGGAATATAACAAAGGTTTACTAATTTGGGGATAAACTCATAGTAAGGGTAGCAGTCTGCAGTCCTCTGTATGTGCTGGGAACTCTGAACCGAATCCAGCAGAAAATAAAGGAGCCAAATACACTTTTAATCTGCACTTATAGTACATGAGACTACACCCAAAATGGGCTGGTATCTTAAAGGCTATTGTCCGAAGGAGTTCCCACAACATTCAACTTCTTGTCTGTAAGATGGGGATGGCACCTGAGTTCATGGGCTATGATAGCATATTTAGTGAATGAGGAAAGATTTCTGGGAACAGATATCTTTGTTCAGATTTATTTTAAATTTGTCTCTCATCTGTTTTCCAGTAACTTTGAGATTGTCATGCTATGAAAAATCACTACCTTGATTCATGAGTGGTTATGTTAAATTAATCATAATAATGAATTCTCAACAAATGAGTCTTGTCCATTAATCTTTCTATATGCAGAGATCGGTCTCAGAACACACATTTAAGAAAGAATGATGACTGGAGATCCATACACACTGGTCAGTATAGATGACAGTGATCCATGTCCTTGTGAACATAGCAGGATCATCTTTCCTTTCCTATGCTATGGTTCCTGGCACCATATTCTGTTCATAATAGATACTTGAGAAATCATTTCCAGGCAACTGAGTCAAAGAGTGATATGTCTATAAGAAAGTGTGGTTATTAGGAAAGAAACAAAGCACTTGGTAGAAATAAGAAACTAAATTGGAAAATTCAGAAGTCCAGTAGATGTCTGCTTGCACACAGGTAAAGAGGACTATATACCTCTGTACAACTGTCACAAACATAGTATTTCATCTTAAAGGATAAACATCTCAAAAAACAGGAATAAACATCAGAAACAAAAAGACAAAAACAGGAGGTCAAAAGAGAACACAAGCCTCATGCAATTTTTAACTTTGAAACATTAATAAAAGACATGAGTATTTATGCTCTATCTGCTCTTGTTCATGAAGAGGAATGTAAAAAGGTAAAATCATTAGGAATATCTTTTGTTTTTATTAGTAAGCCGCAGGAGAGCAATTAATAATTGCTGCAAGCAGCGATGACGTGACTAGCTTTCAAAATTGAGCTGAGTATCATGGTTTGCACAGTGAAGAATGATACAAACAACATGCTGATAGAGACACAAATAAGAAAAACTCATAATTCCATTTTAAATAATTTTAAATAATTTTCTCGAATGCTTTTCTCCTGTACGACATCCAAATGTGTCATGCTAAGCTAGATTTTTGTTGGGACGCTGTTTTAAGCAATGATGTGTAGAATGACTGTATGTGTAAAGAAAGTGTGTCTGATGGGGGATGAGATCCTATGAGTTACACGCTCTATTTATAAACTCATTTTTCTGCATATTTAGTCACATCTTCCTCTTATCCTCATCTTATGGTTGTTGCACAGGCCACGGCACATGCTCCTGCGGTCGCTGTGTTTGTGAGAAAGGATGGTTTGGCAAGCTCTGCCAACACCCACGGAAGTGTAACATGACAGAAGAACAAAGCAAGAGTTTGTGTGAGTCAGCAGATGGCATGTTGTGCTCAGGGAAGGGTGAGTATCACTGCTGGAGCTGCATCCCTGCTGAGACACCTGGTCCCTCAGAACAGCAAGTAGTAACCAGGAAAGGTATTCAGCTTGTGTTAACCCTGAGAGCTGAGCATCAGCAACAGGTGTGGGAACTAGGTGCTATGATCCTTTTTGTCTGTGTAAAAGATGGATAGCTTCTTAAGTTTTCACAAAAGCTTTACCAAAAGAAGATTCCATTTATATTAAAACCCAGGTGTAATTTTTTATTTTTATATTTAGAAACTTATCATAAATAGCTTTTTGCTGAGTCAAGTCCAGTTGTAAATTCCATAAGGATACAGAAAGTCATACTCACTAATGCAGTGAATTACAGTCCATTTACTTTCTAAACTGAATTTTATGCAAAATTATTCCATAAAATATATAAGCAATTGGGTTGATTCAGAATTTTCAGCTAGGTAATTTGCATATAGAAAATGCAAAAAAGTTGAGTGGTGCTGGGGAGAGAGGCCATAGTAGTTAAGACCACTTGCTACTTTTGCAGACAGCCAGAGTTTGGTTCCTAATACCCACATTGGTTGGCTCTCAACTGCCTATGACCCTCAATCCAGGGGATTAGACACCATCTTCTGACCTGTATGGCCCTTGCTCCCATGCTCACTGAACATTCATATACATAGTTTTTAACAAAATAAATCTTTTCTAAAAAGAAAAAGAATGCAAAATTTGATTAAATATTGATTCTCAAACTGAACCAAACACCAATTCCTACTTAGTGCTTTCCCAGTTAATGCTTTGGGTAGTGCGAGTTTAATCACAGGTCATTGACCATTGAGAGCCTAGAGGATGCTTGGTCATGGCTAAATTTAAAGAGCAATGTAAAGTCTGTCCAAGTCTTTCCATTTTGAGTTTCATGGCTCACATTAATGATACGCAACAAGTGGTGAAATTCTTCTTCTTCTCTTTTCTGGAGGTCATGATGGGTATAGAAGAAAGGGGCTGAGGCTGTTCTCTTGTGGCTGTATTTGTCTTTGTTATAGAGGATAACAGGATAACAAGGGTGTTAGGGTCTCCACGGGGAGAGCTGTCCAATTCCCTGCCTCCAAGAATCACAGGAAAAGCACAGCATGTGAGGGATTGGGGGATTTCAACATGATGAATGAGAAAGGAAGTTTTCTCACACCCTTTCATTCTGTATCTCTGATAAATCTCATTGGCTTATATAATTTTCCAAAATTCATGTAGGAAAACCCCTATTCTGGTGATAACAAAGTGTACAGACACTCTTTTCTTCTTATGGGACAGGTGTGAGCCAGGGACCAGCCTGTGACTGCATGCCATGATACTTTGTCACCCGCCCCCACCAATATGACAAGCTTGAACTATGCATTTGCTAAGAACTGTGAATAAAGCCTTCACTTCAGGAGACGATGAAGAAATAGCATTTTATTTCTTACAAATTTATAGCCAAGACAATAAATCACTCCATAGAAAAATTTAAAACAAGATACATCGTTGTGACCTTCAGAACAGATGGTGGCATTAGTACAATAGTGAAAACTGCCTGCTGGGGTTAGGGTTGCAGCATTTTTGTCAGGCTTGATGTATGAAAAAGAAAGTCAGCAATGGAATGGGGTCTTGACCCCAGGCTGAAATTGTTTTTGTAAATGACCAAGAGAGATGTGCTTAGTGGCCATGTTGCCACTAAGTTTAGCTACCTTTGCAGAATATTTAGTGAAATTTATAGTGCTTTTTCATTGTTGTTGGTTGGTTTGGGGATTTATTTATTGATTTGTTTCCATGGTGGCACAATAATATGTTTGTCTTAATAACATTACCTTAGATCCAAGTAATCACTCCAATAGTCAGAGATACTGTTATGGGACAAGCCCTTAAATATATCCTTGAACTGACACAGTGATATTGCTGCACCCACACCATTAGCAAGTCCAGGGTACCCTCATTCATCCATCTGTTTCTCAACTACCCCTGTTCTTTATCCTCAGAACAGAGAATGGGAAAAAGTTAAACTTTCAAGACTAAACTTATCCCAGTGTCCTAGATGTCATGCCCAGTAATGCTGCTAGTCACATCTGTAGGCTCATTTAGGAAACTATATGGATGTTTTTGTTGTGACCCTCATAAGAAATTGATGGCTAAATGGTGAATTGATTCAGATTGAGATATTGTTAACTGTTTTTGGAATGTGGTCTGAGGCAACTCCCCCATCCTTTCTACTAGTCCATTCTCATCTTCGAAGGAAGTTTGTCTCTTTCTCCTCCTTAGGTCTTCGGAATGTTCCACAAATAGATGAAGAACTTTCCCAATAATTAAAGCCAGCAAAAAGCACAAAAGGAAAATAGAAACATTATTAAGAGTTCTTTTGGAGAATAAAAACAAATGGGTTAGTGGTGTTGTAGTTGCAGATTTATCACCATAGAGTTCCGGACAGGCTGGGCAAACTGCAGCCTACAACTGGGTTGAGCCTCTAATGGGAATGGGTTCTAGCCTGCTGAGTTGAACAGTTGCTCACTTAGAGGTGTTCAGTAAGTTTACATTTGTTAAACAGAATCTTCTCAGGCTTTTCCCTTTCTAGATACAGATAATCCACCCCATTATTAGTTATTTATGAGAACAGCCAGAGCTCTCTACAATAAAGATCTATAATAGTTTCTAATGACTATATACGTTGTGTTAGTACTACATGCTATGCTGTTCCTATTTTTGGAGGGTGTAGAAGAATTTCCTACCAATCATCAACAGAGAAACAACACACCTGGGATTATTATGGTGACCAGGAAGATTACTTCCATCGCATACACAAAATCAAATCCCAGTTTTATTCTAAACATTTTATGACATCTACTATATTTGGAGCTATAATTTGCTTGTCAAATATTCAGTCTACATATACCACATTGACTTTAGCTGAGCGTGCTCATCTCAGGAAAATACTTTGCTATACTTTGCATCTAAGCATTCCAGAAACAGAAGAAGTAATAAGAATCATTTCCAGGCAAGAGATAAGTTCAAAGATGAAGTGTAAACTCTTTGTAAGAATTATGATACACATGAAAAGGCATCCTAGGTGTGATTATATTAATATCATAAGTATATAAAATCATTTATTTCTATTGCAGAAATAACTTCATGATGTAAGAGATACTATATAAGAAACAGAAATACTTAATTCCTCAAATAGTTAATCCTTCTTCTCTAATGGAAATAATCCACTAAGCATGATGTTCCTTTGGGGGGTATCTTGTGATAGACAATGGGGTGCCTATGTAGGTATTTCATTTACCATTTATTAAATAAACAATTGATTGTTCAACATTTTCATGTCTAGAAATTTTAAAGAAAATATTTAAATTTAGGAAAAATTAATTCTAAAAGAAGGATGCACTCTTCCTAGGTGAGAATTTATGAGGCTCTTATGTCTTTCCCACTAGACCAGCAGATAAGTTCCTAGGCAACCACCACATTGTAAATCACTTCACAAAAATGGTAGATCTTCATATATTGCCATAAATAGTCTGCAAGTTAACCCAGACTCTCAGTAAAACATGTCAAGACTAAGTGACATTGTTTTTCACTTAACAAATAAGTAGAAAATAAATATAAATACAATTCTCACATTATAGCTAGTTCTTAAGATGTGTGATGAGGAAAGGCCAAAATGAAATTTGGTTGTGGGAGATTCCTTCACCTCAAATGCATATACCTTTTCCACATCATGAATTCATATAGTACTTAATGCTTAAGACATTCTAACATGAATTCTTTCAGGATATTCATGACAATGTTCCCCAAACCCAGGTTTTCTGCTCTCTGTGCCACCAGGTTGTTAATCATTTATCAGTGACTCTATTTCAGGATAAGTACTCAGAACACCCCTGAGTCTCCTCTCTGTATTCAGAGCACAATGAATTTGGAGTTTTGCTAACTGCTTTAAAAGCTTTTGCTAGTTCACACTTCCTCAAGGTGATTGGTCACTTAAGTAACTTCACAATAAATTACAGTATCTTTTAGTAAACAGAATTTGTGTCTAGAAAGAAAAGCCAAATGAGGAAATGGAAAAAGTCCTTTTGAATTCTACAGTTCTCCTTCTAGCTATAGCAAAAGCAGCTTCTTGAATGATTTTCAAAGCCCATCTTGGAAGATATTTAAACTGAGAAATTTCTTCTTGAAATAACACAAACTTTATTTTTATTTTAAATATGCTGTTAGTAAGGGTCTTGGTTACCCCACATTTTTCAATAACTAAATTAGGTTAGAAGTAACCAGAATGGAAATTGATAAAGGGTAGAAAAATTGATTGGACACCATTTTGGGTTCATTAGGACTTTTCCTGAATATAGATAAAATCCTGAAGGGCAGGTCTGAGACATCAATCAGACATAAGGGATTGTGTCTGCATTTTTAGTACTTCACCTTGCCACTCAGTTTGAAGTTTTTCTGTCCCTATTTCAAGAAAATCATGCAAAAAAATCTAAGATGAAGAGCTCAATAATTTAGTAGTTATTAAATTACAAAATGAATCTTAATTTAATATAATTTAGTATTGGATTTCTTTAGATAACAGGAACTTTGAAATGCAATTCAATTTAAAAAGAAAGAAAGAAAACGTCTGTTTTGAATACCTTTTGGGGAAAGGATCTCTAAGGATGAGCAATATCCTGTTCCATTGACATTTCAGCCAGACTGGACCAAGGAACATTTGCTCCAGGCTAATTGCAACTGTCTAGATCTATAATGAAGGCTTTCCTGAATGACCTTTATGTATTTGAGTAAGGAAAGCTCTCTCCTGTGAAAGCAGTTGTTCAATAAACTTTTACCTTTAGAAGATAGGTTATTATAAGCCTGTTGTCACTGTTTCAATGATATTCTCATCTTGATGGAAACCTTTATTTTTCTGGTAATAGCTAATAATACCCTGTGATTTCAGGTTCTTGCCATTGTGGAAAGTGTATTTGTTCTGCAGAAGAGTGGTATATTTCAGGGGAGTTTTGTGACTGTGATGACAGAGACTGCGACAAACACGATGGTCTCATTTGCACAGGTATTAAACTGAACTAATTCTTTTGTGCCATGGATGACAATAGAGCTAAATGGCACCCACCACAGACTGCTTTAGATAACCAGAGAAGGCAGCTCCCATATACTCCAGTGAGCAATGCGCACGTATAGTAATTCTGAAAGGATAAGTGAGCATCTGTAAAGATTCACTAACATTTGTCCTAGAAGAATACAAAAGGATGAAGCCAGATTATATGATTGGAAACTTCTACAAGGTAATCTGCCCTACGAACTTACATATGGGCAGTTATACAAATGTAGAATTCTTCTGACAATCATTTTATTTTAACATGGTCCAGAGGAGGGCTACTGTTTTAAGCATCACTCAGATACCACAAGGCTGGTTTTAGGGAGCTGTGTATACATATGAATATGTTTGTGGTGGGACAGTAATAGAGTATGCAAAAGGTTTGACTGTGTGATGTCCATCACAAACCTAATTAATTGAATTATAATAATTAGCTATAAAACACTGAACCAAGTTAAATAATAACATGTATTTGTGTTCTGCTGAAGTTATTATTTTAAATATAAAATGTACTCATACTTGATAACGTTCTAGCTGATTAAATATACCATTAATAAATTCTTTCTCAGTAACCCAAAATAGTTTTGTAATCAAACATTTTAATAAGGTTAAAGATAACTATTTTGACATGACATTAAATTAGACAATCACTTTTTCTCTCTACTTTACTACACAAAAATATTTTTCAAGCTCTCTGGCATGCCTAACTTCATATCAAGGGGTTTTATATTTTTCTGTGTTTATTTGTAAGTCAGACATGGTTTGCCCACTAATAGAAAATAGAATTATGATATGGGATCCCAAATGAGTGATGCAAGATGAGTACTGTTTGATTAACAGATTATGGCAACAAAGAGATGTCACTAAGTATCTTAAACTTGTACTTCTTTCAGGTGTTTAATAACATAATAGTATCATTGTACTATAAAACACTCTACAGAGGATAAATAGAATGGTTTTCTCATGAACAGTTATGATTTACAGTCATATATTCTAATGGTGCTTTTTGATCATAATTATAATTCACGTTTATTTTGTTTCAGGGAATGGAATCTGTAGCTGTGGAAACTGTGAATGCTGGGATGGATGGAATGGAAATGCATGTGAAATCTGGCTTGGCACTGAATATCCTTAATGATTCTATGGGAGACAACTGCATTCTTATTTCTAGGCCATTTTAGAAATTTAGAGGAAAACATGTATACAGCACTACGAAAAACTATTGTGTATTTTTCTATTTCTAACTGCCTGAGTGAAATATGGGTCTTCATTAGAAACGACTGCAGCAAACTGATGTAAATTATACCACAAAGAATTGTTCTCCCATAATTAACATCAGTGTTTCACAACTAAGGAGGACAATTTTGCAACCCACAAGACATTTGGCAATGTCTACAGAGAATTTGTTATCATACTAGGTATGGTAGGAGTCCTTGTGCTATGGGCATTTTAGAGGTAGTGAGCATAGACAATGCTGAAAACCCTACAGAACATAGAAAGACCCTCACAGCAAAGTATTTTCTGACACCCAATGTTTGTCAATACGTAGTAGAAAAATGCTAAATTGCATGATATTTAGGACTCTGCATTCTGACACCACTGAAACACTATATCAGAATATAAGGATGATATTTATTCTCACACAAACCAATCAGTAGAATTTTTCCAGAATTCCAGATGACTCTGAATTTGCATATTGGGATAATAATGACAGACAGATATGACGTGTAATGATGGGTGGGAATTTACCAGATCAAAAGGGCTTTATACTCACAAGAATCTCTTACAGGAAGAAATGAAAATGTACAATTTGACATTTTAATAAATAGTGACAAAAAATTTTTTAAATATTCTGTGCCAAAATCTATTTATGCACTGAAAACAAACGCAACATAAAAAAATGAATTGGAATGCCCACTTTAGATACCAGGAACTATCAGGCCATGTTTTTAAGACTAGGCATGGGTTACATGTACAAGAAATCTGGTTTTTATTTAAATTAGTTCATATAATGTGTCCTCTGAAGAAGACAGTGTCTAGTTAGAAACACAAGGATCCTCATACTGCATTCATTGCTCTTAAAAGACTTTCTTTTCTTCAAAGATGTGGCAGGGTCAAAAAGAACAACACCTGTTTCAGAAGTTCAGAAATGGACCCCAAAATCTAGAAATAGCTTAAATCAAAATTACAAATATTCACTCAGTGATAAGAACAAAATGTTTATTTTCTTGGTGAAATTTTGCTTTATATGAAACTCACATTGAATTATGAAAATGTACAATATTTGGGGTTCCCTTGCATATATACAGTTATATCTACTTATACACATATTTGAAGCAACCATTATTTATAGCTAAAAAAATACCTTTTTCCTAAATGTGAATTATTTGTAAAATCCTAAAATAACATAGCAAAATCATTTCTGTATTGTTTTAAGATGAAATTTTACTTGCAAATTTTATATTAATAATGTAAATATTCTAGAGTCATGGCTTGGACTTTATCAGTCAAGTCACCAAAAGTAAAGAAAACATGCCTCCACTGTATTACTTAAAAAATTAAATACTGAAAAGTATTTGAAGAGTCAATTTCACTGGTGCTGGTTTTATAGTAATAATAAGATTCTGAGAATTTAACCTATTTATAAAATTGTTGCCTCTATCCTGAGATTAGGGGACCCAGCCATATAGGTTTTATTTCTATTACTGAGCTGGCAATCAATGTCAGTTTTATAAAATGAAGATAATATAAGGAGTTAAGGTATAGTATGGATGTTTGCGTTTTTTCCTCTTCTCTATATTTTCCTCTTCTTTATATACATTTTAAGCCAATTACAATAATTCAGTAGCAATTCTGATGATGTGTTGGGTGATATCCAAACGTGAGAGTCAATGACCATTCCATCATTGTACAAAGACCTTCTGATTTCCCTACTGCAAGACTCAGCCTTCTACAAAGGTGTGAACAATGTGTATTAGACAAACCACTGTAGGATTTTTCTTAATTGTTTAATATTTTCAAACTGTAATAAATAAAATCCATCCCGAGCCATACATAAACATGTTGTGGGCTGACTTTAATCACAGCTGTGTGTGGTAATTTGCCAGACTTTGCTCCCTTGGAATTACCTTCGGATCCTTTTCATCACCCCAAGTGTGTGATTTTTAATTATTACAATTCTCTCTCTAGTTTTTATCATTTCTATCAGTAGCTTCTACCACAAAAGTGTGTGTTGTTCTTCTTATATCTTCACAAGAAAAAGTGTTAAAACATCATTAGCATATAAGTGTTCTCAGAATATAGTTCGACATTGGAGAAAAGATAATTCCATGAAGATCAAAATGTCTTAAAAATTTAGACAACATGAAAGTATGTTGTAGTTTGCCATGTTCTGGAGTGTGTTATTACAGATTATGGAAGGAACCTAATATATGTCTCACAGTAACCTAAACTCTAATCAGTATTTTTTCTTGGAAAACAGACTTTAAAAAACCTTCAATTTGTTTGCTATAACATGTGTGTGTGTGTGTATGTGTGTGTGTGACAATTACACACACTTTTGTTTAAAAAAATGAAAACAAAAAGCCATGGTGACAGGCAAAGACATAATATATCTCCTACCTTAATATGATTCTATACTTTGAATCCAAAATAGAAAGTACCTCATTGAAAATGCTGAGCAAGGACAAATTTGTAATGAGTAGGAGAAAATAAGCAAATCTTTGGTTTGCTTGTGATTTTCAAAAATTACATGATAATTGAAAAGGTGGCATTAGGTTCACCAGTGGTGATGATTCTGATCCTTACCACACTTGTTTAACAAACCATGAGTGAAGAATCCTTCCAGAGGAATTATAGAAGTCAACAAAAGTCCTCAAGATATGCAGAGAACCATTGTTCCTACTGCCTGTAAGAAATTCTAAGTTCATCTGGATTCCAGCAGCACCAGGGAAGAAATGACTAACCTCTACCAGCTCAAAAACAAACTCAACCTCACCAGCAGATATCAAAATTAGAATAAATGAGGACCAAGAACAACGAAAACAAAAATACAACAGTCTCAATCTGCAAACTCAACTGTCACAACTTTGAAACCCACCCAGTATTCCACATACTCACATAGCTTTGTGTGTTACTTTTTAAGCCAAACCCTTAACTACCTGTGTCCTTTATTTCAGAACAATACATTTTACATTCTATATTTGACTAAATCTGTACTTTAGAAAATAATTGGACATTTAGCCCAATTGTTTCCCTATGACATGCCTGTTTTCTAATATAAAATTGAAAATCATTTCACACTATTTTCTGTTTCTTTTAAATTGAACCTTTGTCATTCTAATCTTATGCTCCTTCTTCAGAGGATATCAAATATCTATTATCCATGTAATATTTGGAAGAAATTTTTTAACAAAAATACATATTCACTTTAAGGAGCAAAAAAGGATTTGTTGTTTTTTTTTTTTTTTTCTTAAAGTACCAAATCTGATATTGGTCACTCTAGGGGGAAAATATATGGTTTAGTAGTTTAATAATTAAGTGGCGAGGTATAATACATTCTGTTTACTTGCTGGGAAGTCAATAATTAGAAAGACTAGAGCAAAAGTCATGGGATCCTTTTTGGATCTAGTCTTCACCCCAAAGCACCCAGGACAAGCAAACACTTAAAACTGATTCCCAAATTCTCCAGAATACATAAGGAAAGTGTACTCAATTCCTTTTTACACTTCACACAGGACAGACTATTTGAGTATCTTCCATAATTATTTCCTGGGAAAATATTATAAATTTCAGGGAGCAAACTTATTTAGAAACAAAAATTGTGACACTTGAGTTATGTAAGGGACTAATATTAATGAGCACTATTGATGAATAGGTAAAGCAATCAGCTACCATAACAAGGTGGTAGAACTATCCCTCCCCCACCAGATGTGCATGCAGAAGGAATGGGTCTTTTAGAGACATGGTACAATGGATATACATACAAGGAGATATAAAACACACAGTCTATAAATACAAATGCGTTCCATCAGATTTACTATACAGAACATCAGTGATGACATATTGTACTTAATAATAGCAAACTTAATTTCTGAGGGAAGGAATGATGAATTTCTTTCAGAAAATTAGCAAGAGAGGTATCATCAAGGAGCTAAAGTTTTCTTTGGCATGGTAAAGGGGAAAATTGAATTTATCAACTTATTTACAGAGAGTTCTCTATATTTAGGATGATACAATGCTATTTTGTACATAAAGTTATTTGATGGTTTCCATATGCTTTCATATGAGTATTTTATTTGATATGTTGTATCTGTGAATACAACAAATGGTAAGAAACACAAATTGTACAATACAGACAAGCTCTCTGTATGTAAATCAAAAAATACATACCAGTACCTCTACATGGGTCCTAGTACATGCAGTTCATTTGGTGCTTTCCTCTTCCCATGCAACAGGTGAGACCAGACACAAAGGAAATGGTCTAACTAAATCAAGGCATAACAAGAACCCCTCTGCAATGTATCTAAACATTAGAAGAAACCACTAGGTTACAGTAACACATTCTCTCATAGACAACTGACAACGCTTGGAAAACAAAACAGGAAAACATTAACATGAATCTCAATCATTTACAAAAATAAATCTTGCCTTAATTTTAACCACTAGCCAGGTCTTTGAAACAGAAATCTCAAGTAATGCTGTTTAGCAAAAACAGAAAGGTAGGCTAGTTTTGGGGTGTGTGCACATGTGGATGAGTATAAATTGTGTTTATAAGGCCAAATAAAAGGAGTTACAAGTTATTCACATTTTACCACATAATATGGTATGTATGTCTTCCCTAAATAATAATTTAATGGGTTTTGTCTAATTATGCATAACACCAAATCAGTAGTGGTCAAAGGAATCATTTTTTTGTGTTTGTAATTGAGCATTATTGACAATAAATCTACTCAAACATTATGCTAATTGTTATTTCTTAAAATGGAATCCAATATGAAAATGAAATAAGCATAGTTAAATTTATACTGAATCTTTAATCAGCTAAGCAAGCCAATTTTTTTTCTATGTTGGGCAAGGGCTGTCATGGAGATTCATGAAATCAATGAGAAAATAATTTCCCAGTAAGCACAGTGTAAATGGGGGCCAATGGCATCTAGGTTATTCTGCCACATGGAAATCAGAACAAGAGGCCAGTACATTGATCACACATAGATTGTTTTCTAGAAAAGAGGTTCAGTTTGGTCTCAATGAGCTTTTCTGAGAAAAAAAAAACATGGAATTTTATTGTGTACACACAGGTAACAAATGTATTTCCAAACAGTTTAGTATTAAACATTTTGAAGCTCTTTATATCCAGAATTGAACATTTTATATAGACTCTTCAAACCTTGTCTCCAGAAATTTACCACCTTTCTTAGTACCCTTAAACTTGGAGTTCAACAGAATTTAATTAAAAATGAAGTTATAAAAAGCAAAAGAAAACAAAGTCAAATAAATTAAATGGCCCAAATCCCTAATGCTGGAGTGTGTTGATTTGTCTTAGTTTTATCTAGGGTGTTCAACAAACTGCATTCTGATATCTTGGCAATTTACCTCAAACCCAACCTGTTGGACCCTACAGAGCTGAGTTAGAGGTATATGTGTACTGGCGACACCCACAGTACCAGACCCAGCATGCTAAGCTGT
This sequence comes from Ondatra zibethicus, assembly GCA_004026605.1. Classification (NCBI taxonomy): domain Eukaryota; kingdom Metazoa; phylum Chordata; class Mammalia; order Rodentia; family Cricetidae; genus Ondatra; species Ondatra zibethicus. The sequence continues at coordinate 13,376 of PVIU01013334.1, read as the reverse complement.
GAAAAAAAAAAAGAATTTTTCCTATTATCCAGTTTAGAAACTTGTCATTAAAAACCAAAAATATTAAAGTCTAGTTTATACTAACGTGTACATTGCTGCTGCAGGAAAGAACACAACAGCCGCCTTGCCCATGCTCTGCTGAGGATAACTGGAATGCAGCCCAAATTGGGTGGCATTGAGTTATCTTCATTTAAAAAAAAAAAGGGAGAAAAGGGGCAGAAATGGATTTAGGTAGCATATTTCTTATAGGTTGTAATGATTTGTTTTTATTTTTCCTTTTTTCCCAATAATGAGGATTAATAGATGAAAAAAATGAACCTTAATCAGGCCTACAAGGCCTACAGAATTCTTTGGACCCACTTTCTCAAAAACCAAGTGGGTCTTGCTCGCTGGGCAAGGCAAATGTTACCATTACCAGTAAGCTTGTGATATGTATAAAACACACACACACACACACACATACACACACGAATAAACTTAGAGGGGATGCCAAACACCTATCATATAGAGCTTCCCATGGATTGTGTTTGACCCTTGATCCACCCAGGCCATGACCACCTCGGGAGTCCAGTGTCTCCTACTGGACAGAGCGTATATGTGTGTTTAATCGGTAATGTGAGCCAAAGACAACCTTAATCTTTGTAGATACAATTTGTAGTAATAGGTTTAGAAGGCTTCCTGATTCCCTGATTGTTCTCCAAACTAAACCAACTACAACACTGAAGATTCAGAGGAACACAATCCTGCTAAATGTCACAGACAGTGGAGCAAGCAGCCCTGCAAAAATGGGAAAAAGAGAAATCCATGATAGCACAGGTTTACAGCGTCTAACTAGAAATTACTCAATAGTATTTGTGTGCTACAAAATTGAACTTAAACACATGGATTTCGCTGAAACAGGACTCAAAAAGGATTATGGGTAGCTGTCAGCAGGCAAGGTATTGAGTGTACTTGTGAAGTATGTCATTCACATGAAGTGTCACAGTCACAGAAAAGATATTAAAAAGGCATTCCATATCTGGTAGGGCATTCCATGGTCTGAGTTTAGCTGGTTTGTCCAGGTGTCTTCTTGGTGTGGGGGGACCACAGGTTGAGATTTATCCACTTGCAACGAAGGAGGTCTGAGACAGCACAGAACAAGCATCAGCTTGCTTGCTGGGGCTCTTCAGCCACAGGAGCAGGAATGTCTAGTAAGGATAAATCACTCCACTGTGCTCTGGACAAGTAAGTCAGGACACCTGAGGATCTGGCTATGTGGTCTTGCACTTGTTGACTGGTTTTCCTCCATTCATTATTGCAGATGCACTTGTACTTTTGCTTGGAGTCACCCCAGCTTTCGGAACCGTTTCACCAACATCATGCAAAGATGGTTCTCGGTACATGGCAACTAGAGATGTAAAGACAGGGAGAGATAAAGAAGAAGTTATCTGGTTACCATGCAAGAATGGCACACCACTTTTTGCACAGACCTCAGCCAGTCTGTATCTATTTTTGGTGGATGAACACCATCCCATTGGTAAGAGGACAGCAGTTTTAAGGCAGTCATTTCTAATCTATAATTTAAGACATAGCTTTCAATGTATTTTCTAATTTATATACTAAAATATGTATGTGCATATGTACATAGATGTGTTTTCTAATAAAGTTTAAATGAGAGCTATGAACTTTTTGTTAATGTATAAAGAAAAGCACACATAACTCAAGCATGAGCAAACACACACACACACACACACACACACACACAGACACACACAGAGTCTCTCTCTCCTCAACCTCCATGAAGAAAAGTATTTGACCTAATTCTAGTTTCACCAGAGATCACTAAGCTATTTTTCTCTTCAGTGGTTTAAAAGTCACACAGTCATACTGGGTTCCACTTGAAAACTGTACAGAGCATAGTAATAACGGCTTCCTTTGGCTAAAGCCTGAGTCTTCTGTTAATAATTGCTTCCATTTCCTTTTCCACTATCATAAATAGGGCTTTTACACAACTGGAAGCAACTGTATGGCATTTATATTTTTGTATCTATTTTTCTGATACATTGTCTAAACATCAAATAATTGGTGTTGGTAGGACAGAGGCATAAAACAGTAAGAGCAGCGGAAACTAATACCTGAAAGAAAATTAAGAATTGTCTGAGTTGTGCCTTGTTACATGAGCACCATAGTTCATGCCACTTTTTAGGAAATGCTTTTATAGAGTCTTGGGAAAGGCTATTTAATAGTATCTGACATGTGGAAAAATTAGTAGAATTAAACTCATCTGACACCAGCAATATAACTAAAGTCTATCTTGCCCACATGCTGCTTTGGTTTTGAAAGCACAGGTGCTGCAGAAGAGACCCTGGGTTGAGTGAGAATCAATGCCATGAGTACTGTGGAGGTATCTTACATTTGCATCAACGTATCACATAGTTTTTCTTAGCACACTTATAAAGGTAAATGCATACTGAGCTAAATGAGTTAGAAATCATGTAAAAGAAGCCAGTGTCTAACCCAGGAGCTCTCTCCAAGGGATAACTCCTTACAAATGAAAAATTAGTTTTCTCCAGAGGACTCCAAAGGTATACAAACCGCTCTTACGGCTCATCCCCGTACTCAACAGTAGATGGCCAACACAGAATGAACTTAATGGCATTTTTGGAGGTTCTTTGTCTCATAATGCTTTGTCAGTGCTTTAGGCTTTTTGTTGTTTTCTTTCCTTTATAGGATCTTCATATATATATTTTATGGTTTCCTATTGTGTTTTATGTTAATTCTGTTTGTGTTAATCTGTGTGTCTCTGCATCTATAAGTTGAGCTTGCTCTTTGACTGCTTTCTTTTTTGTTTATTTGTTTTCTCCTATTTTGGCTTATTTGTTTTTATTTTATCAAATTTTACTCTTTTTAGATGCCAATTTCAATTCTAATGACAGAGAGAAAGAAAGGGTGTGGACTTGTGTGGATAGGGAAGTGGAGAGGATCTGGGAGGATCCTTGGGGAGGGAAAACCATAATCAGAATATGCTGCATTAAAAATCTACTTTTAATTTTTTTAAAAAATGAGAAAAGAAAGAAGTCTGTCTTCATTTTTGAAGCATCTCCAATTTCTCACTTGTACTAGGACCAAATAGTATCAAAGTTTTGACTTATACCATCTTTTAAGTAAAGTTGGGTGGAAGATCTGACTGCCCTAGAATATGTAAAAACAATCATACTCCTGTAAAAATGTCTAAAATTGTCCTAAAATTTTCAATTATATAATATATAACCTATTTGGGTTTGTAAAGGAAATTAATATCTCTATAACAATCTTCACTGTTAAATGTTGTGTTTCAGAAGTAGTTTTTTAAAGGGATAGAAGAGCATACTCTCTTGTTTTGTTTGGAATACCTCTGTCCAGGAATTATTTTCAAACATGATAGCACAATATTGTTCTCTCCTCATATGTATACACCATACTCACACAACAGTTAAACATCAGGCTGAAATACCAAATAATAGGATTATTTGTGATAATACTCTTTATACTGCAGCAGGAAAGCCTCTGATATTTTCTGTGGCCCACATCCTTTTCTTATATGTCTCAAACATGACCTACCTATAGGAGAAGGGCTGGGTCAGCTCAGTGGTAGGAGGTAATACTGAGGAACTTCAAAGCACAAAGCCTGAAGAGTCCTAAGAGAAAACTGAGAAATTCTATAGATCTTCTGGGCTACAACCTACAAGAAGTCATTACCATCACCATGGAGGGACCTGGTGGTATTTTCTTTTATTCCAAGAGGCTAGGGCACCTGTGAAGCCTCTTGCTTGCTTTGTTGTTTTCCTTATTTTGATTCTTAAGAAAATTTTGGAATAGCATCAAAGTCATTTTTTCAGTTTTAAAATTTACCATAAATAATAGTAATTAATTGGTCCTTCAGGCAGAATAATTAATGAACAAAGTACATATATTTCTAATCAACAGAACATGGTAACTTGAGCCTTGGGATCTGATAGAAATAAATGTGAAGGAGCTGCTATTTAGAGCTGAAAGTAGGTACGTTCCTTTAATACAAGAGAAATAATTTATGTAGCATAGAAGGAGATATGGAACTTTACAGAGTTTTTTAAGGGTTATTTTCAAGAATCATAACAATTCAAAAGAAATTTTACCCAGACAATTTGAAAATAGGCAAATACTTGAAATTGCATGTGAAAAATGTTTTTTATTATATACTTACTACATGTTTGTAATTACATAGTTTATATTTATCTTTCAAATAACTGACTGTGAATCATGAAGTACTTAGACAATTAGGGATAGTGAGGATTTGCAACATTGAAAGAATTTTCTGCTATGTGTACATGCATGCACACGCAAGCACACACACACAAAAAGAGAGAGAGAGAGAGAGAGAGAGAGAGAGAGAGAGGATGTTTTTCTTTTTCCACCCAGTTTTTGTGTCCAGAACTGAAAATCCTGGCTCTGACCTATGTTGAGCTCATGTTCTATCCCAGACCTATATTGGTGCCCACAAAGTTTAGCCCAGAACAATAAGGAGAAACATTCAAACAGCACTCCAATAAAAGACATTTCTGTCAACCTATGGAAGGTTCCTGTTGCCATGTCAGACATATCCATGTTTAAAAAAAGTATATAACAGTTTTCAAGAGGATAATGTGTATGGTGCACTCACCTTCCAATGGCTTGGGTAGAAAATGAGCTGCTGGTTTAGTTTTCTTTACTCTGTTCCCTTTCATAACTTGCCCTTCCTTATTTAATCCCAAAAACCAGGCTCTGCCAGACTCCTGTTGCCTGTACAGCATGGATGAGTAGATTACATAATAGTTTTCAAAAACAGACTCCTTAAACTTGCATTCAGGGGTAAAAAGTTCCTATTAGAAGAAAGAAGAGAAGAAAGTTAAAGTAGAAACCAGAAGTTCCAATGTTCACTTATTCTGCATGAATTTCTCTGATACATTGACCATACCTAGGGATAATTGGAGTTGAGTGCTCCTATATGCAGGAACACCCTATACATAATTTTGATACCAAGAGAATTTGGAAAGTGTGCAATTGGTGGGCATATATATGCAAAGATTGGTTTCTCTTAATAAGGAAATAAAAAATGTAAGATAGTCATGGTAGCTCATGTTTGTAAGTTGAATATTCAGAAGGATGAGGGAGGTGGATTGCTATGAGTTTGCAGACAGTTCTAAGACAGCACATTCCAGGACAGCCCTACCTATATAGCAAGACCCTGTTGAAATGACAAAAACAAAAAGAAAAATGAACCACAGAGTATTTTCACTTTAACAGAGCCTAAATCGATCAGTGTCTAACCACTTACCACATTAGTGTGCCGTCATCTATCCCTGATAAAGTTTTCAAAATATTTAAAATGTTACTTGTCTTATATTATTTCCATAGAAATAACTTTGCAGAAAAGTAGTCAGTTGTCACTTGGGTCACTAGTATTCCAGGGTGACAAATTTATACCACTGAGGAACAGACTGAAACTGCAAACTAGAGTCATGACAAAGAGATGCCATTCAGTTTAGCCACCAGAGCTATTGGTATGTCACAAGTTGAGGCCAGGCATCATGTTAGCTGCTGGAAGCTGGAAATAATTACCCAACTTTACTCTTTGGAGCCCTGTTGAAATTTTTGAAAAGGAAGAGTAAAACCTGGCCCTGACTAAAAACCACCCAACGACTTCGAAAAGAGTACAGTGTGTTGAACAGATTCAGGTTCAATCATTAGTGAGCAGCACAAAGCTTTGGTGCTCTAATAAATACCACAAATATTCACAGATGAATTTATATCTTCATAGAACTCTTATTTTGAAATAAATAATATTGAATATAATTGCACGTTTCTTTATAAAAATGCATAATAATGCAGCTTATAAACTTTTGTGACAGCACCCAATTAAATAGAACTTTAAACTTTAACCTCGTAGTGGCGAACTGTGGAAGACACTTAACTAGTTTTTGTAGGAGTTATAAATAGACTATGTGCTATTTTGTTCATATGGAAAACAAATGCTTAACAAACATATACTGCTACTTACTTTTTGGCAATATCACTCTACTAAAAACATTGACTCAAATTTCCTTTAACCTGAATAGATTTTGCTATTAAAGAAATTATCTTTTAGAAATAAATATACTGTATATATGTCCTTTAAGAAGTAAAAAAAGAAAATCTCTAAGAGTTGTATTTCTGTTAATTATTATAAGAAATGTGTCATAATTGCATATGGAAAATGCCTTCACATATTTCCCAAAAGAGTGTAAATTATCCACATTGGCAATGAGGACAGGAGAGAACTGACAGGCTGACCAACCCTATAGCTGCCCAGAACCAGGGTTATGACTTGGCCTGCCTCATCATCCACCCTATCTGAAGCTTGTGAAAGGACCTTACTTACAGACCTAAAGCTGTAGGATCTCCACAACACAGGACAACAACAGGATATCCAGAAAGAATCCTATTGAAGACCCAGCATCCATGGTGTAGGAGAAACCAGAGGCCTTGAATCAGACCAATGACTCTGCAATGAGCACTAGCAAGTAAAGATATATGGACGAAAGGGTTTACTGTGTGACTCTCTGTGTGCAACTTCCATGGTAAGATGTTTAATTTTTCCCTCTCAGTTTTTTTTTGGGGGGGCGGGAGTGTTCAGGGACAGAGGGTGGATGTGAAGGTGTAGGAAAATGAATGGGAGCATGATGCACAATATGAATATTATTATATTATATTATATATATTGGAAAATAAAAAGAAAGTTTAAAAAGTGTACGTTATCAAGCAATATCTTCTTCAGTTTGTTTTAGTGTGCTCCATAAGTTTGTTTCACCAGAAATTAATTTTCCAAGGAGCAATGAATTTCATTCATTCAGATAGATGCATTTCATGACAAAGATGACATATACAGTGATCAATATAAGACATTAGCAAAACAAAAGGTAGGGTGAGTCCCTCCCACAGAGATGTCTGCAGATCTCCATGATACTACCCCAGATTTTAATAAGATCTTGCCCAAATAAATGTTCAGGCCTTCCACTAAATTTCTGATTCCAAATATTCTCCTTTAATTCTCATCAATAAGTTGAGCCTCACTGTGTCAGGGTCTCAGAGAAAAGTGGATAAAGTGGTGAGGATAGCAAAATGAATGTTCCAAACCAGACTTACAGCCTGTGATGGTCAACTTTCATTGACTACATTATGCAACTGCAGATTTCTTAGGAAGACAGGTCTTGATTAGAGATATTCTGTGGGCATGTCTGTGAGAGATTGTGTTAATCAACTTAATTGATGTGTGTAGGCTCAGCTCACTGTGGGCAGCAACATTCCTGAATATTGTCCTGAGCTATATTAGGTTGGAGAAATTAGAGAAATGAGGTTGAACACAAGCAAGTGAATCTGCAGGCATTCATTTCTCTCTGGTGTTGACTATTTATGATATGACTAGTTATTTGAAGTTCCTTTCTCGACTTCTCCACTATAACCTAGCATTGTAAGATGAAATAAACCCCTTGTTTCTCTCAGTTGCTTTTAGTTATGGTATTTTATCACAACCACACGATAAAGCTTCAAGGGCTCCCAATAGAACAATACATCTGCCATATTTGAAACTAAATCTTCTACAGCAAAGAGGTTAGACTTTTGTATGTCATTTGTATTATTGAAATAGTCCATGGTACCGAGAAGAAGAGACTTGGTCAATCATTCTCATCAACTTAGACCTTGAAATCCAATATAGACAAATTCAACAGAACCGTATTTAAGGACTGCCCATGAATGCTTCAGCATTGCTGGAGCATAAATTTATTTTTTTTATTTCCATAGCACCAAAGCATGTTATCTGCTAGTAAAAGCCTACCTCAGAGTCATCAAGAAGTAGAATGAGAACAACTTCTTGCTAGGGCACTCAGTGTAGGTTAAATAAATGATACTTGTCTTTGGGGACACTGGATATTTAGCCAGAGCGTGACTCACTGATATCTGTTTTTATGTACAGTGTCTCCTGCATTGAGAATGTAGATCATTCCTCACTCTTATCTCATCATCTCTGCTAAAATATCCAAAATATGGCTCTACTGTCAGTGCTCCAAATTGATGGACATAAATGTGAAGGAAAATGAGACTTTCAATGTGGTAGATGTAACTTATTCACTGGACACTGCAAGGCTTCATACACTACTTTTAAGGTGTTTTAGAAACTGTTGTGTTTGTGTACATGTGATATGTGTGTGCATGTATGCATGTATGTATGTATGTATGTATGTATGTATGTATGTATGTATGTATGTGTGTGTGTGTCTATGAAAGTTTGAGTACATGAGTGTATAAGCCATTATCTTCACCAGGTTTCTTTCCCTATGACACTTCATCTTATTTTCAAAGACAGAGTTTTCACTGAACCTATAGTTCACTGTCTTAGTTAGATTGGCTGCCAGGGAGCCTGAAAATCTCCGTCTTTATCATCACCTTGCAATAGAATTACAGACCCACATTGCCGTGGCCGGCTTTTTACATGGGTGCTGGGGATCTGAATTCAGAGCCTCATACTTATATGATTAGTACTTTGCTCATTAAACTTTTTCTTTAGCCTCTTTTTGCATTATTTTTGTAAGTTTTGCCTATGATTTCAGATACACAGACATCTTTTGCCTTTAATCTCAGCACTTGTGAGGCAAAGTCAGGTGGATCTCTCCAAGTTCAAGTTCAGCTTGGTTTACATTGTGAGTTCCAGGACAGCCAGGCAGACAATGCCTCAAACAAACAAACAAACAAACAAAATGAAACAGAACAAAACAAACGAAGACAACAATAGAGAAATATGTAATGTTGGTAAAGACTGGTTGTTCCGTTTTTGTCCATTTTATGTCTGGTGAAATAATAAAAGTGAATACACAGAGAAACAACATTCTAAGATGCTCTTATCTAATATAGTTTTCTTAAGACTTTTAAAGAACTTAATCTAGTCCTCAAATGTTGCAGTCCAAAGCAATGACAGTATTCTCAGGAGAACTGCTGGAACTACACATAGATGGGACTATTTATTATGCAAATTATCATTTCTCATAAATATACCTTTAATATAAATGGAAGCCAATGGAACAGAAGATTATTATCTGTATGGCCAGACAGCTAAGATTCAATCAGTGTTTGATTTTTATTTAGCTTAGTATTCTTGGGAAGATGATTTTTACCTACATTTAGAAATGTCTGCGTTTCTAAAATGGAGTTGAAATTATTTAGAGCAATAAAAAGCTGCCTGGGAGAACTGGTGTGAATTTAACTCTTTTTAGAACACTCAACATGTAATAAGTACTAACTAGTTGTTATGAAATAACCAATTTTGCATTGTGTACAGTAAACTTTTATGTATCAATTATTTCATTTCTATCAAGTTCCACAGGTCAACATTTAATTACATGTTTATTCAATAAACATGGCTTTACATCAAGTATTGAACTCACTGCCAGATATGACAAAATGAATAAAATTAGCAATTCATTTTATTTTAAAAGATCATATAAATACACACTATTTATGGTAAACTGGCATCTTGGATGATAGAGGGATTATAGGTGGAGTAAACAGCATTATGACAGACTAGAGACAGGAAATGCTGCTGTGCATTTGGAGAACCATAAGCAGTTTGCCCTGAGATACAGGCACTACTGGGAAGAAACAGAAAGGCAGGCTGAAGAAATGTGATAAAGGTTTTTATATGCTGTCAGAGTGACAAAACCTATTTTGAGTAACATAGCAATCTTGAATAAGCAAGAGAATAATTATGAAAACACAAAGACTGTCATTGTGCAAGACAATTTTAGAATATAAGTTACATTTCAAGATTCCTAATCTTTGGTGAATTGAACTAGGAAGTGTTAGGCAGGGCAATACACTTTTTTGAAGTTCCTTCATTTTTTCCAAACTTATAATTCTAGAAACTAAGATACCTTGATTTCTAGAACTAAATCATTTCTCTAGGTTCTTGTCTTTCTTAACCAATCAGCCTTAAGTCATGGCCAGTCAGGAAAGCTGTTTATCCATTAGACACCTGACATTCTTTACCTGACTGCCATTACTAAGTGGTTCCCTGCTAACTGCAGACCACAAACAAAACTTCACAATCGACTTACCCCCCCCCGTCTAAAATGTATAAAAATGGACTCTCAGTTACATGAGCCTGAACTTTACTCAGTATCCCTCCCATGCTGCCATTTGTTGATAGATTTAATAACTTTTAATAACTCTCTTACTGAAAAGACAGTCTTTCTCAGTGTCCCACTTGAACCTAAAATGTGAAACATTTCAGGAAACTGTCAAAAATGTAAATTTGTGTTCATTTCAGTAGTTAATATTAGTATAATATATAGAGAACTGACAAATGTTATCAGAATTATAAGCAACAAAACTGGAAGCATGTTATGCAAATTACTTCAGACATGAAATCTTTTCCTTGATGCTAACTTGTAAAAAGATCTATAAAAGTGACACTCATCAACACAAAGAAAAAATATTTTTTGATAGCAGACACAGTTACAGTTTAGTATTTGAGTGCTCCAGTTGCTTTAGTGGGAAAGATATATTGGGAAATTCAGTAAGTAGAACATGAAATAATTGTAATTGATGAGTTTAGGGGTCATATGGGCATGGGAGGCTGTGGTGAGCAAGATCTGTCAAACAAGGCTTGCTGATGAGGATAAATCTCTATCCCGGGCCCTGCACTGAAGAAGCTATGCATTTGCATTGGCAATGGAAAAAAAACGAAACTCTTGAGAAGATCTGAATTTTCAAATGAAAGAAAAAGAGCAACATTTTTGTTCTTTTTGCTTGACATAGGACTTCTTTATTTTATTTTTTTAAAAAGGCCTCTGCATTATGACTGGTTCCACAATATATTTCTCAACATGGAGTAGGCAAAGGGCTGGGAGGAACCCTCTGCACCTCCACTTTGATGTCTTCAATGGTCTGAAAAAGCAGGGACTCCAGGCTATCTCTGAAGATCTAATTTATGTTTCTTATTCAGTCAACTAAAAAGACTACTGTGACAGAATGCTGGCAGTGATAATACAAGAATGCTTATTTAAATTTAAATTTAAATATAAACTCTTGGAAAGTGCCAAAACGACATAGATAAGGAATTTGATGCGTCTTTTTCTTCTCTCACCTACCTATATTTAGAACCACCACCTTGACAACAAACCCAACAGTTGAATTCCAGTAGAAGTTTAAGTATTAATTTGTTCCAATGCCAAACTAAACTGTCAAATTATAGAGTAGGAAAAGAGCACACCACAATGGAGACAGAAGTTTCGTATCTCCTTTTCTGCTGTGGTTGTTCCTGAATGAAAGCACCATCTGCTGTATGCTCATTATCTTGACAGTAGCAGCAGAATCCCTCCTCTTTATTCAGGAAAACACTCTGGTGGGCTATTTACATGTGCAAAGATAATATTCTGGATTGTGGATGAAAGGGGAGGAGGCTGGGAAGATATGATCCATGTTCTACATCTCAGGAGGAATGAATTAGCCACCAACCCAAAGATTCGCATAAACAAGGAAACATAATACCAACACTGAAGTGAGCTTGAGATGTAAGCTATAGGCTGCAGTCTTCAGACTGTCAACAAACAAACAAAAAAAAAACTGTGACTTTCACCACAAATTGAAAAGAGATAGTTTATTCTTAAATAAAGAGTGACCACAACCTGGGAACACACATTTAGGTTTTCCCAAATTCCATATCCCAGTGCACTAACAATTTGATGAAGATTTTATAGTAAGAAAAGAAAGTCATAAATTGAGACAGTTTCCAAAGACATTGGTGGAGACAACAGGTAGGTGGATTATAGCAAAGAAAGAGAATTCTCAGTTATAGGCCCTGGATGCTATCTGATGACCTTTTGATTGGTGGAAACAAGTTCTATTAAATTAATGCATTCCAAAAGGTTTTATCTGTTAGTCACAGGGATGTTAGGACAGATGCAGAGGTAAACAAGGAATGGCTTTTAAGTCAGCCAAAGACAAATTATAATTATGTTCCGGACCCACAGCATTCCAATCATCATGGAAGTTTTTTTTTTAATCAATTAATCAATCTTTTGAAAGTTCAAAGAAAAGTGCAATTTTTTTTCCAGAAACTTTTTTCACAAGATCAAATCTAACACTTGTGAAGCAAATATAGTTTCATAGTGAAAGTAAATAAGAATATTTATTTGGAGCCAAATGTTAGTGACCATGATTGGAAACTTGGATTTATGTTGTTCTGAAAGGGAGGTTCCAGTATGAAATCAGTTAAACAAACTTCCAAAGCTACAGAATAAAAGGTAGTCATGAGCAACATGTTCTGACTATTCTGGAATGATCAAGAGAACTCTGACCATGGGGATGTAACACTCTAAACTGACCAAAAGATTGTAGGAAAATTCAACAGAAGGCTTTATGGTAAATAGTAAAGATGTATTGTTATCAGAGATATTGGGGAATTCCCATATTGGATACCATATTCTACTTACAAAAATCTAGGACCCCTTTTGCTAATCAATAAGATAATTTAAAAACAAACATAAAAGGAAGATTGAGAAAAGTTTTGCTAATGTTTGAGAGAAAAACAACAAGCCAGTTAAACTTTAACTTTGTAGCTACCTGAGAAGGGATGATGAAGAGAGGAAAAAGAAAACCATGATATTTTAAGCTAAGGTCTGAGAAAGTCTGTACATTTAGCCATGCAGTTCATCAAGATGCTGTAAGGCAGAAAGAGTAGGGAACTGGCTTCAGAGAAGTAGAGCGAGAAAGCCCAAGTCATCAGAAAAATTCTACTACAAAAAAAAATAGGCAAAAGGTATACAAGGTGTTAATATTTTTCTGTGATAGGACTTAGGAAGTGGACTGGCCAGCACCACAGTGTTTTCTGCGTCTGCACTCCTAAGAAAGAAAATCATGTTTACTAATTAGAATAGCACATGCCCCTGCCCCTTATGTTCTTGGAAAACCATGTTTCCTTCTAGGCAGCTAAACAATAGCTCAGATTTTAATCTTTTGATCTTAATTGGCCTCAAAATGTCCCAAATCTTCCATTGTTTTATATGGTGATTTAAGTACTCCAGAGGCACTCTTATTTTCTGGGGGGACAAGAAAGAGGAGGGGTTCACTGTCTATGAGGGAGAGGATTGTTCCTTAAGACCTTCAGGGCAGCACTGTCTAGTTACCTGACACTAGCATTTTTTTTCCCCACTAAGAGTTCATGCAAATCAGCTTTCCCATCCCTCTAACCTGTCTGCTGTAAGGAGTTAAGAAATAGCATGAATCATTCCTAAAGATGCAGGTCAGCACAATGGTGTCTCTGGTAGTGGTCAACGCTCCCTGTGAAAGCATGCTCCTTCTTTTTTTTT
>PVIU01013333.1:0-56444 GCA_004026605.1 Ondatra zibethicus | reverse complement strand
TTTTTTTAAAATAAGTAAATTTCTTATTGACGGCAACTAAATGGTGTTTGTAGCATTTTTATCATACAGTAGATTCCATCATTCACTATACTTTTCTAACTGAGTTGTCCTACATGCAAGTACATGTTTTTAATGTTGTCTGTCTTCTGTGCTGTTCCTGTAAGTTTGCTATTAAAATACATTAAACTATAAAAAAATATGAACAGATAAAGGCAAGTGGGAAGCACTGATGGATTCCTTGTTGCAAAAGCATTTGTAGATCATGTGATAAAGGTTCTTTGAGCTTTTAGTGTTTGACTGGCACTGTGCTAGGGACCTGAAAACACCAGTGAGAGACACCCCTATAACCCTTGTATTGTATTCAGGAAAAGAGATAGTTAATAGTCATAACCAAAGAAATGCAAAATCAGACCAAATTAAAACAGTAAGAAATAGGAACATAGAGATTGCCCATATAGCTGAGATGGTGGCTCTCAAGTATGGCCAAACTTAGACTACTTACCCATATGGGCACATCACTGATTGCAACCCTTATGTAGGCACTTCTGGCAACTAGTTAGAAGCCCGGGAAGCTGCCAATCATTCTACTGTGTATGGGACAGACTCCCAGGACATAGTTGTTTGGCCCAAGATATCAGAAGTGTGGGGACCGAGAGACCCTGAGCTGAAGTGTAGGGAATGAGAGTGGAGTCGGTAGGATTGAGATTACAGCTCGTGGTAGAGGTCAGGTGCTAATAGCCCATGACACCAATAACCACTTGTTCATTCCATGTGCAGCGGGAACCACTGCAAAATTTCAGTTCAGAAAGCTAAATGGATCTTACTTACATGTTAATTACTGGTTGTTGGTTATAAACTGAATTCTAGTTGCTTCCTCAAGAATAAGAAAAAACATCAATAAAGTAACTATTAGAATAATCCATAGAATTTATCAGGATGACCATGGTGTTTTAAAAATATTTCTTCAAAAATATTTCCAAAAATATTTTCTCAAAATATTTCCGAAAAGTATTTCCTCAAAAATGTTTTGAAATGTCATTCAAGATGGTGGGGAAAGGGGTATAAGTTCCCTTCTTTGACTAGCCAGATTTAGTATCTTGAGTCTCATTAATACAATGCAATGGAAGTAACAATGAAAATTCTGAGAGTGATTCATAAAAGGATATGTGAATTCATAAAAGCATTTCTCCTTTCCCTCAATCTTTGGTGAGAGACAGAAGGCATCATGTTAGTTTTCCATTAAGACAAAACTCTTTAGGGAGGAAGGACTGATTTTGACTTGTGGCTTCATGGCTATCTGGACTCATCATTTTGGACCTGGGAGGAGGCAGAATACTGTGGTGACAGGAACAAGGGCCAGAGGCTTCTTACCTCATTGTAACTAGAAGCAGAAGGTGTGGAAGGAAACATGATACATCTTTGCAGGTAATGCTCTTAAGACTAGACTCCTCATCTCCCCTTTATCACCTCCAAAATAACGACATCATATTATAAACCCAGTAAGGGTCTGGTCTGTTGATTTGGTCAGAGCCCTCAGGTTCTAATAACATCCCAAAGTTCTATAGCTGGCAGTTAGGTCCCTGACACATGAGCCTGTGGGGACATTTCATTTTCAAATGAACACTAACATTATGTATAAAGAACATCAAAATTTCTGGGAGACTCCACGTGCTGAGAAACAGACTCTTTGCCTAACATCATGCAAAGGACCAAGACATCTATCAAAGGCTTCCATCAACCACCTTGAGATCAAGCACTCAGCCCTCTTCAAGCCCTCAGATTACTACAATCTTGGCTGAGGTCTCAGCAGCAGCCTCATGAAATCCTGACTTAGAATCATCCAGCTGGGTCACTCTGAGTTGACTCACAAAACTTGTTAGACAATAAATATTTATGTCAGTGTGGGGCTATTTCGTGGTGCTGCAGTAGATGCTTGATACAGACGATACAGACAAGCTACCAGGATGAGCTGAGGCGCTTGCTGATGAAATATGGAATTAATAACATGTAGAGGTAGTTTTAAATACCAGCTTCAATACTGTGACCAAATACAGAAAGTGAGAGTGTAATATTTATGACTATTTTTCCTAGTTTGATATGTTTATATATATATTAAGCAAATATTTTTATTTTTTTCTCTCTCCCAATCTGCCACCTTCTAATATAAGATATGTTAGTAATAATTAACTGTATACCCAAGATGTAAAGTATGGAGCTGGTTAGAAGAATGAACAACACACAAATGAAAGGTTTTGTCTCTTAAGGAGACAAGGGTTGGCATATTTTCGTCAGTGGGTGGGATAACTTTCATGTTGGGTGGAAACATAATTCTGTTGTCTGTATTGGGAAATTAATACAGTTGTGATTTCAAGAGCTGCACATATGCACAAAGCTGGCAAGGTGTTGTACTATAATCTCTTTGTAATGAGGCATCTTGCCTGGAATGACAGTTTCCCAGAATCTTCTTCCCTGTATAGTTGGGTAGTTTGAGCCATGGACATATTTTATTAGTTTGGGATTTAAAAGTGATGGCACAGTTGCGTTGCTTTTTAATGCTCAGTGGCCTGAGGCAGATGCAGCTTACATGCATTGATTATCTGCCAAGCCATCAGTTTGGTGTGGGATAACACTCCAGACTGTCAATGCGTGACCTTCCCCTGAATTTTCCTTGAAGTTGTCTGACTTGTGGGCCAGATATGTATAAAGGGCACCAGTTTCTTCTAGTGCAATGCAACTACCCAGGGGAGACAGTGGGAATAGACATGGCTCCAGTTCAACCATGTGGGTTTTTCCAGGCTTCTCCTCTTTATGTATACAGTCCTTTCCTGTCATGGCCTATATTTTAAGCCTCAAAGTCTTGCAACAGATGCAGACAACAAAATTACCAAGACCTCTTAACAAGTCCCTTCCTAGATGCCTTCAGCAGAACACACACACACACACACACACACACACACACACACACACAAACAAACAAACACGTGCAAGTGTGTGTACACATGCAGAGGAGGAAGGGAAGGGGAAGGCTCATATCACCTTCAGTTGAATCTCGAATGCTATAGTGTTAGTGGTGAGAAGTAGTTGGATTTTCAACATAGATGAAAATCAAAATCTTCTGTCTGATTGTACTTTCTCAGGGCTTTCGTCTGGCTTGAACTCTTGCTATAACTGACTAGGTGACTAGAGCAGGGAAGAGAGGATAAATGGAAAATTTTAGATTTCAGTGCTTTACCCTTGAGATGCTTAAATAGCCAAGGCACCGTGGAACTAAACTGTAGCTCAGTAAAGAAGCAAGCCAGCTATGAAAGATTGGGAGTGATAGGGGCTGGGGAGCCAGTGCAGCAGGGAAAGTGCTTGCTGCACAAGCTTGAGGACCAGACCTCATATCTCCAGAGCCACACATAAGCCACACGGGCTCTGTTGTCCACTGTGATCCCAGTGCTTAACAGGAAGAGACAGCTCTCTGGAGGAAACTGGCAAGAAAGGCTGAAAAGGTGAACTCTCCCTTCAGCGAGAGACCCTGCCTTGATATGTAAAGTGGAGAGCACTTGAGGAAGACACCCAACATCAAACGCCAACCTTCACTTGCATTTGCACACACATGTGCATGTACCAAACACATGTATACACACGAATGTCAACATGTGTACCATGCATACATACTTATGCACGCAAACAACTGGGAGTAATTGGTAAGAAAGAAATAAAAAGTATTATCTCATGGAATCAAGATTAAAGAGTATATCAGCAAAGGGGTGAAAAACCCTGCCCAGAGCCCCTGCTGTTCTCAGGAGAAAGGATGCTCTCCACACTCGGCTTTCCGGCTAAGATCATAGCTCTTTGACATCCATTCTTCAGTTGGTTGAGTCAACAGCGGATCCAGATCCCAGGGTACTCTACATGTTTGTCTTCATCCACCATTCATGATTGCCACCATTGATCCTGCCATGTTGCTTTTTCCTTTGGCAGGTTTAGCAATTAACCTGTGAAGGCCAGATCCCCAGCTCACCAACCCCCAAACCCTGAAATCTACAGCTCCTTACCCTCACCTACTCCATCAACCTTGAACATAACTCTTTTTTCAGAAAGCCTTGAACGCTCCCATTATGCCCTCCAGCACTCATCATTAGCTGCCAGGGAAATGTCTTTGTGTTTTCAATATTTCCCTGTAATGTATCTCAGGATTCTAATTCCCCACAGCCCTCTCAAGTGGGAGTATTCTCTCTCCCACATTTTATGTTCCTTTGGGTGTGTGCAGTGAGCTTTCTCTTTATGTCTTTCTAGCTGAAATTGCTGCTGTCTTCTTCTATGAGTACTTGGCTCAGGTTTTAAACTTAGGTTCCTTGAGTACTGACTGTGTGTGTGTGTGTGTGTGTGTGTGTGTGTGCCTGTGAGTCTTCCTATAGAAGCCAAAGGATATTGGATATCCTATATCACTCTCTACCTTATTCCTTTGGGACAGGAACTTACTGTTTTGGGGGCTAGGCTGGCTGGGCAGCAAATCTCAGTGGTTCTTCTCTCTCTCTCTCTCTCTCTCTCTCTCTCTCTCTCTCTCTCTCTCTCTGTCTTCCATATCCAGCACTGGGTTACAAGCATGAGTGGCCACTCTTAGCTTCTTTTTAAGATACTTTTTTTTTAATTCTTGGAAAACTTTATGGATGTATACAATGTATTTGATCATGCCCACCTCTCATTCATCCCTTGTGACTCTTCTCAGAGTCCCTATTACATGCCCCTCTCTCAGCCCTTGTGTCATTTTTAAGTCACTGACGTTCACTTAGTACCTGGCCATGTGTGTATGTGTTTGGTGTCATTTACTAGAGAGTGAACGACTTGCCAGGGGTCACACTTTGAAGAAAAATGAACCTCCCTCAGTAGCCATCAACTATCAATAGCTCCTCAGGAGGAGAGCATACTGTGCCCCTTCTCTATCCTCATTGGTGTGTTGGTTGGATCAGTCTTGTGCAGGTCTTGTTCGGGTAATCACAGTTGCCCATACCAGCTTTTTTACATGGGTGCTGGGGTCTGAAATTTGTTCCTTATGCTCACACAATAAACACTCTTGCCCATTAAGCCATCTCTCTATCCTCCAATACTTCTCTTAATAAAGTTCTTGGGGAACATCAATGTACATAAAAATAACCTTCTTTACATCCTGGGATGATATTTAGTTGTCCAATTCACTTCAAATAATTATCTTATGTCCACATTATCCATGTTACCCACTCAATAGTTCTTTCTCTTATCTTGTCATTACTACTATTTTCTCTATTACTTCAATCTCAGGTACCCCACAGGTTTAATCTTGAGCTGACTCACATCTCAATTTCTTTTAATTTCCACAATCCACTGATAGCAGAGCCTTTTCACCAGTCTCTTCAGAACTTTATTTTTCCTCTTATCCAACTTACATTCTCTGTTCCTTGTTGGTATTAGCTTTCTGCCATTGCTATAATGTTCCAACTTTAGAAAATGGGAGGGTGTTTCTTGTTCATTTGTTTATCTAAATGTATAGTGCCATGAGAATTCCAGTTGTGTTTGACCATCATAAAGGAGCTCTGGGTGTGAATATTTTCCAACTTTCCTGGGGAGTGCTTATATATTAAAAAAATTCTGTCTTCTAGGCACATCTCAAAGCACTCAACATACTGTGCCCTCTGCCCCCCTCCTATCTACCTTAGTAATACCTTTCAGTACTTAATAGAGAAAAATACAACAGGAATGAGAGTAAGAACCTGAATGCCTGTAAATTCAGAAATTCAGTGTTACATTTGTATTGGGGCTTTTGGCACTAATAAAGAAGACACAGAGTCAAGGTGATTCTCAAATCATTTTAACAGGATAACTAATGTAAAAGGATGAGAATTGCTATCCTGGACTGCTTTCCATTTCAAAGTTGATGAGGATATTCTTCTGCTGGCAGTAAAGATAGAAAATTTATAAGGATATGCAAGGCAGATTACACTGTGACCTAGCTGTTGAATTTTTCATCTGCATCATAAACAAAGAAGGAGAAGAAACATTTGTTCTGCATTTCAAAGAACTGCACATGAAGAGCAACTGGGGTAGGAAGACAGAGCAGTTAAATTGCAATCTTTCACATGTCACCCCATCTTAGACATTTCTGTCTATGATTTCTTACTTCTACTTTTAAATTTTTTAAAGAAACTTATAAAAATCCTGTCTAATTTGGAGAACAAGTCACTGAAGAGCAACAACCAAGAGATTATAGATCCCAGTTACATCATGGATTCTGAACTAAATGTCACTCCAGTATTTCACTGTGGCAGCGATTAACATGAAGAGATGTTCTCAGTTTTACAACCCTCTTACACCATAAAACAAAGCTTGGTTATTATTCTAAAGCCTGTGTAGGGTGAATTATACTCATTAATGTTGGCATAAAGTTAAAGCTAGAAATACACAATTGAGTGCTAAAACTTGAGTAGTCATAATATTACTCTAATGAGTGGTCGAGAGATGTTGGTGTACTTGCAAAGAATAGGCATGAGAACTAAACAAATGTCTCTAATGGGCACATCAAGTGACCTTTGCAAGGGAGGATGCTTATATTCTCTGTGGCCAAATTCTCTGACATTAACTAGATCAACTGTGTCCTTGTTTTCATATCAGGAGAGCAGTCAATGATGATATTTGATTTAGATATGATTATGTTTCATTTTTATACCTCACCTTACTGCTAATATAAGGGTGATTACATGTTCTGGAATTGATTTTTATTTCTATGTGTATCTACATACGTATGCATAATAAGTCATATATTTTAACTCATTTACAATGTATGCTACTAAAGCAAGAGATGCCACCAGTATCTATGAATCACTTTAGTTTAAGAAATGGCCTTATTCAGTCCTAAACCTGCCTTTTAATATAAACACTAACTTCTTAACATATGGTAATAAATGTTTGCACACATTCAAGGATGCTAAGAAAAGCAGTCCCTGAGAAATGTTGATCATTAGGGATTTAACCAATGTATTCAATATGCTCAGGCTCCTTTGAGACTCCACTTTGAGACTCAAATTTTATAGGTATAAGCTAAAGATCTGAAGCCATAAACAAGGCTATGATACATTGCCTAAGGTGGAAGTTGTGAGCAGATGTCCCCAAGGAATGTTTCCTCATGTCACCATGGTGTTTGATTTGCATTGTTTGATAGAGCATTGTTTGATTTACCAGTGTTTAAAGATGGAATCACAAAGGCATCTGAATTTCTTCTTTTTTGAAACATCAGATTATCTAAGAATACCCATATTCTTCCCCATTTGCCTGTATGCTAGTAGATGTTTAGCATTATGAGTTTTTGTTTTAAGTCTTGACTTGTAACATTTTCCCTTTTCTCCAGTGTAAATCCTATTCTGGTAACTGGTTTCAAGATACTCATAGAATGCTGGTCAAGTGAAGTGGAGAAGAGCTACATATGATTTATTCTTATAAACTGGCATAAATCAGTTCTATTATACAATGGTCGATGCTATTACTCAGCAAAATGGACTGGAGTTACTAATTGCCCCTTTAAAATAAGGCAGTCTCTTTGGTTCTTCACAGTCCCCATCTCATCCAAGTCATATATTTGGATGAATTGCTAAGTTGCTTAGGGACTCATTTTGTGTTTGTGATCTCTTACATAAGGAATTTGGTACTTTGTGGAATTAAGATGTGGCATATTAAAAATTAAATAACTACAATGTTATTTAAATGAACACAATATAGGCTTTAGGTCATAAAGAGCCAATTCAGTTGGGAAACAAGGTCAACCAGGGACAGGAAAAACAGGCACATGCATGGCTCTATTGCCAGTGCATGTGTAGAACTTGGCCTTCGGGATGGGCAGATAATGACTGGAACAAGGGTGTGGCCATATTAGAACTGTTGAGCTGGGTCATGAGAAAATGACTGGTTTCATGTTAGAGGGATGGGTGTCTCATAGACTGATTTACTCAACAACAAATATTTCTCACAGGTTTAGAGGCTTAGAAATCTAAGAATAAAGTGTCCAAAAGTCTGATATTGGATGACAACCTATTGTAGGAGGAGTGGGCCGCGTCCCACCACCTGGCTAGCTTACACCCGAAATAACCACACAGAAATTGTATTAATTAAATTACTGCCTGGCCCATTATCTCCAGCCTCTTATTGGCTAATTCTTACATCTTGAGCTAACCCATTTCTACCAATCTGTGTAGCACCATGAGGTCGTGGCTTACCAGGAAAGATTCTAACCAGTGTCAGTCTCAGACAGGAGCTTCATGGGGTCTGCCACACTGCCCTTCTTCCCAGCATTCAGTTCTGTCTACTCCACCTATCTAAGTTCTGCCCTATCAAAAGGCCAAGGCAGTTTCTTTATTAACCAATGAAAGCAACACAAATACAGAAGGACCTCTTACACCATTTCCCCTTTTCTGTTTAAACAAAAAATAAAGGCTTTCACTTTAACATAGTAAAATTACATATAACAAAACAGTTATTAAGCAAGAATTACAGTTACAATATTTATATCTACTTTATCTTTTATCATAACTAAGGAAAACTATATCTATAAATTCTTCAACTCCATCAAAGACTCCAGAAGGATATATTACCTAAGTAAACAGGAAGTGCATTGTAAGCAACTTCCAAACCTCTAGAAATGACAGAGACATCTCACTGCCTGTACTCACCCAAAGTTCTTTTGTACTGTTGGGGCATCCATCTTCAGCCTATAGGTCCATAGTATCCAGCAGACTTTTCCATGAAACAGGAAAATTCAAAGGCAATTTAGTCACTTTCTTCTGTATCCTGCAGAATGTCTTGCAGACACTTTCATGAATCAGGAACCCTGAAGGATCATCTCTCCTTTAGGCGAGGTCAGCAGTCCTCTCTCTGTGGGTTCTTTGTGTCTAGTTTATGCAACAGTCCAGGCAAGATCAGTTTCTTGCCCAAATGGCTAATAAACTCCATAAGGAGCCTCTTCGATGCCCATCTTCCTCTTGAAGTAGATTGGTGCTGCAAGGAGCAGACGTGTCTCATTGTCATGAAAAACCCTAAGTTATTGAAACATCTTAAATGCCATATTCCATAGTCTTTGAAAGATATGAAGAATGCCTATCTGAAATATATCTATGCACATCTAGAAAATCTAACTAACATGACTACAAACTTGACTATTATAGATGATTATCTATTAACAACCTATATTTCCTAATTATATATTACATTTTAAAATGAACTACACAATCACAATACCTTAATCGAGAGCAGAAATATACATATAACAAGATTGACCTTAAATTAATATCAATAAAGAAAAATCCATACCAATGCAAATTATTCATATCTATATCATATACCCCTTTAAATGTAAGCAAACATTTACAAACAATATTTGGGAATATGAGCGCAGTTTTTTCCCTCCAAACTGCTTTGTGCTGTATGGGGGCACTGTTAATCAGGCCTTTTATGGTATATCCTGTGTGCTCCATTCATCTCAGTCTTCAGTTGAGTGAAGTAATTTTTTTGAGGGTGTTTACGGCAACCTTTCAGGAGGGTGTGGTCTATCATATCATATTGGTCTAGAAGCAATCCACAGGGTCTCATCTTCTGTGAAAAACAAAAGAAGAACATCTTTTCCAAAGCATCATATCCTTAGACCCAAATTCTGAAGTCAAGATACGTTTATGATATACATGCTGGTTTAGCTTAGCAGCCCATACAATGAAACGTGTCTCTGTACTCAGTTACTTAACAGTCAAAAAATTTAAAGAAAACACAATAATAGACATAATACAGACTCTCTGTGAATTTTCCATTTTTATATGGCTTATTTTTATTCCATCACTTTACTCTGTCTCTTTAAAGACTTTACCCATTTTTTAAAAAGTATTTTTATTTTATGACTCTATATACTCTTTTTGTTTTCTCTCCCAAGCCTACATGCATTTGTCCAACATTGTGACCCATTTAGAGGTTGCTTATGTCTGAATCTGTCCTATTGCATTGTCTGTAATTCTCTCCTGCCTTGAAGAGCTTTTAAAATGCTAAGCAGCTTGGTTGAAGCTGCTCTGGATGTTGGCTCCACTTCTCTCCAATTTCAAAATGGTAGATGTACCATTTCTGCTAGCTCTGGGGCCGCCAGGCAGGAGCTGCGCTCAGCAGTCCAACCTGGAGAATGAGCAGGCAACACATCAATGCTTTTTATCTGAGTTACAGCCAAATCTGCCACTCAAAGCACTGCGGAGCCTGGAAACATCTCTTTGTATGGTGGTAGGAATCCGCCATGTTCTCCCGCCTGCCCATGCCTAGTAGACTGATCCCGCCGCCTGCCCAGGCCAGAACCAACCCACTTTATATGGGCAGATAGGTACCTCCTTGCTGTGTCTTTCACAGAGTGGACCACAGAAATAGAGAAAGCAAGTCTTTCTGTGACTAATCTATCCAGTAGGATTCCACTCTCATGACCTAATGACATCCTAAAGGCCCTGCCTCTTAACACCACACCACTAAAAACTAGAATGTCAGTGTAGACATTTTGACACAAGTAAGCATTTAGTCTATTATAGCTAATAGGCCAGGCAGGCATCTTTTGGTGCAAAGTGGCATACCTCTCTCATCTCTGTAGGAAAGGTATGGTCAGACACCTGCCTATGAGAAAAGTAACTCACCATATCCACTCTGGTCCTCTGCTTACTCCACTACTCTGCTTCCATGAAAACAGGAATGAACCAGCTTAGAGTTGTCATGTTCATGCATCGTATACGCTGTTCAACTCTACTTTACTGTAGACTGCGGCTTGGATACTCTCCATTACTTATTCAGTACTTACTTGTGTGGCATCCCTGTGGAAGTAAACAGAAACCAAGTGAGAACATTCACAGGCCATGAACTCCCTGTTCATCATAGCAAGGGAGCCAGCCACTGTCACTTGTATTTTTAGTAGAGACTCCAAGGCAGGTAGACTGTCCTAAGATGTTGTGGTAGAAAAAAGGGACGTTTCAGATGTGCAGTGATGGAGAAGAGTTGCCATGGAGAAGCAATAGGTTTGGTAACTAGAAATAAGAAGTCCTGTGGGATTTGTTAAAGGATATGGTTAGATTGTTTGTTTGTTTGTTTCTGAACTGTAACCAAAGCTGGCTTGGAACTCAGTACATAGCACAGTATCAGTCCTCTTTTCTTAGTGTCCTACGTGTTAGGATATAGACATGAGTCACTATGCCCGGCAATGCTCAGCTTAGAGAAATCTAGGCTTACCTAAGTAAGAAGTAGGAAAACTAATTAGGGAAACAGTCAGTTATTAATCAGGCCCTAGATGTTATGTCTAGTCATTATAAAAGTTACTATTTGGCTTCCTAGGCTATTGCTAAAAATAGCAGTCTGACTTTTTACAATTACATTTATTGCAGGCTTTCATCTTGAGCTGCTTATATTGGATAATGGGTTGATTTTCTAGGCAGGTTATTATAGATTATGGTTCAGAGTTATATTTTCTTTCTTTATACGTACTATATATGTACTATATATGTATTTAAATATACACATTTTATAGAAACATATAAAATTTGTTTTATATTAAATGTATATTTTATATTTTATGTGTTCATTTCTTTTTTACTTTTATTGATTCTTTATGGACTTCACATCATGCATTCTGATCCCATTCATCTCCCTGTCCCCTCATATCTGCCCTCTGCCCTTGCAACCTCCCCCCACAAAACAAAAGCAAATTTGAAAGAAAAACCAAACAAAACCAAGAAACAAAACAAAATCAAAACAACAACAAAAAGAAGACTCTTGTCATAGAAGCCCATTGAGACACACAGTTTATCCTTTAGTCCATTTATCTTTACTTATAAGTGTTCATATCCACAAGCCATTGGTCTGGCTTGAGGCCTCTGGTTTCTGCTACACCACTGATAAGGAGCTGTCACTGGGGCTCCACTTGGGTATCCTGTTGTCCTGAGTCATAGAGATCCTACTGTTTTGGATCTGTAGGTTTGTTCCCTTCACATGCTCCAGTAGTTCATAGATTCAGTGGATGTTGGGGTGGGCCAACTCACAGCGCTGGTTCTGGGCTGGGTTGGTCAGCTTGCTAGTTTCCCTCATGGTCACTGCCCAGATGAGCTCTCCAGCACTGCCTCAGCCAGCTCACCCAGCGCAGCCTACAGCAAGGAGTGGGACTAATTCTCCTGCTCTTGGGCCCTCAGAGCCAGGTTTCCCTCCCTCATATTTCCAGGGCCAGCTCTACTGTTTGCCCAGGCAAGGTGCAAATCCCTCTCTCCTGATTGCTGTAGGGGGCATATGAGGTGGGGTGGGGTCAGCTCTTCTGCTCTTCATGCCTTCAGGGCTGGCTCACCTACAACTCAGACAACAGGGTCAGTTCTAGTGTGCCGCCCAGGCAGGGTTTGCTGTAGTTGATGCAGGGCACATCTAGTACTCTCACTCTTGTGATCGTGGGGCCACCTCTCTCCCCTGCCACAGGGAGCAAGGGGCAGTGGTGAGAGCATCTTTCCATCACCCATGCCACCACATGGCAGACAAGATGGGGCAGAGTCAGCTCTGTTGCTTTCATACCTTCAGGGCTGGCTCGCGTATGCCAACAACAGGGTTAGTTCTATGTGCTGCCCCAGAAGGGAAATGGAGTTATATTTTCATACATGTTCTGGCCATTATCCAGCTACATATCCACTTTTTTATCCAGTGGTCCTAGTTGCCCATCTGATGGTCTTTTCTCTGCCACCCAGTTTTACCTTAAGGGCACTTGCAAACAGAATCTCATCAATACTAATTTCTCCACCAGTAAATACACACACACACACACACACACACACACACACACACACACACACACCCCAAAGGGAAATTTTAGGTGATGCTAGGTGTTAATGGAAATGATATAGAATGGTCCATGTTTCCAAACTACAAAGGATAAATAGGAATAACCAGAGAGAACTCAGTTCTGCTCTGAAGTACATGCCCGGTGTTTCTAGGGGGTTTTGGTGTTGGCTCATTGTATTTTTGGGTTGTCCAGCTTATTCCTTTATTGAAGGATTTTCACTGATAACTAAACTTGTCAATGGGTATCCGGAGATACCCTGTCTCTGGAAGGGGTTAAGTACATCCTGTGCATTTAACTTCCCAGACTGCACAAGTGAAATGAAGCTGAGGAGGCTGTTGGAGAATGAATGAGCGATATGAAAGTAGACACAATTATAGAACGAGCTAGTTGTTGTCCCCTAGAGATGGCACGCCCTTATGTGTGCCAAGATGCCATTTCTCTTTTGAACTGAGAGCAGGAGTTGTCCTCACTCTCTGTTTAGTAATTACTCACAGAACATAGTGGGTGCATTGAATATGCTACCGACTGTTCTGCCAAAGTGCTAACTTTTGGCAAGTGAAGGAGTTGTATAAGCGAGTGCCGAAGCAAAAGGGGTAACATTCATATAGCCAATGAAGGCGGTTTTCTGGATAATTCATTGCTGGGACTGAACTAAATTCTCTGGGCAAGGGCATAATTTCTCCTCCTATTCCAGGATGACGCACACACATTATACACACATACTTGACAAATGGAAAACAGGAACTTAAACTTCCAATTTCCTTGTGGTTTTCTAACTACCAATTTACTAAAGCAGCATAATCCTTAACTGCATTTTAAATATGTGTCCTTATAGCCACAGAAAAAATGTGATCCTTGCCCCTTATCAAGAATGCTGTTTTTGCAACAAAGAACATTTCAGCAAACCACAAGCAATCAACATGCAGAGTTGAAGAGCCCTGTACTAATGGATATGTCTACAACCCAACTCCCACACCTAAGGTCCATGGAACATTGCAGAAGAGGTGGGCAGGAAGACTGTAAGAGCTAGAGGATCAGGGAGTTTGCTGTGAGACTGTGTCTCCTGGTCATGTCACAAGACACACCTATAAAGTCTCACTGACACAACTGCCGAAACATGAGCCAAGCAAGGACAGACACCAATAGGCATGCCAAGGTGGGCAGAGGAAAGCTCATGAAGCCTCAGCTGGCTCAAAGAACCACAGGCAACTAAGGAATGCTGGGAGAGGAGAGAACAGCATACCAATTGGTTATCCGGTGCCAAATAGCCAGCCCTAAAAACATATGCATGTGAACTGAGCAGGTTGTATTTATATATTTAGGAATATACATATGTATACACATACACACGTATGTATGTGGCAACAACTGGTGAAAAAAGAGTCCGTGACTTTGAAAGAGGTCAAGAGGAGTATGTGGGAGGGTTTAGAGGGAGGAAAGGGAAGGGGGAGAAGATGTAATTATATAATAATCTCAAAAATGAATGAAGTCATTTTTAAAAGCCTAATAACAATATAATTACAGTGCATTAATTCTACATAGGAAATGCAAATTTAGACACACCACTCTCAAGTTATTTCTGCTGATATAGCATTCACATTACATAAGTAGCTGTATAATTATATATCACTGTATAAATACACATGCACATATGTTCATAGTATAAAACTTTGGGCTTGATTTTAAAAAATAAGCTTTTGAGGACTAGGGAAATAGACAAGTCAGTAAAGTAATTATAAATTTAATATAAAGTAAAGTAAAATGTAATTCCATGAAGTAAATGTCATCATAAAGACCTGAGTGTTGTCCTCTGTGCCCATGAAGAATGGATGTGGTGGCATGCACTTGCAATCCCAGCACCAGGAACCACAGTGTGGCAACACTGGCTTGCAATCTGAGCACTGGACAGGCAGAGATAGGAGCCGCCCTGAACCTCGCTTGCCTGACATCCTAGCTGGATCAGTGAGCCTCAGTTCCCAGGGAGAAATCTCATCTTAAAAGCAGGTGAATGACCTGAGATTGACCTCTGACCTTCACAAGCATACTCCTCTTGACACACATGCACACACACACACACACACCCTCTCTCTCTCACACACACACATAAATAAAGAAAATTATAAGCATTTGAAAGTTTGGGTTTTGCGGAATGCGTTTTTCAATCTATTCTGGCTTTGAAGCTTTTTATTCCAATAATATCCTGTTTTATTCCAACCTCCAGACACTGAAACTATGATTTTCCCTTTCTCTAAAATTCCATCTTTTAATGTACTTCTGTTGCCAGTCAAAGATGATGATGTAATTTCTATTTTAGCTGTCTTTACATGAATATGAAGACCTTTCCTGCCTTTATCTCTTATGCATATCTGTGCACGTTTGTGTGAGCATATGTATGTATGTGAGCGCCCAAAGACACCAGAAGAGGGTGTCGGATCCCCTGAAAGTGGAGTTATAGGTGGTTCCTTGGTGTCCCACATGGTTGCTGGGAGCCCAACTTAAGAGTGAGGCCCCCTCTTAACCACTGAGCCATTTCTCCAGCCCGCTTCTCTCCTGCTCCCCATCTCCCCTGTGGTTCTCATTGTGTGAACTTGAGTTTTTGGATAATGCCCACAGTTTGGACAGTAGAAATATATATTGCCCATTGTGGTTGCTTTATACTATGTCCAATATCACGTGAAACCCGTATATTTTCCGCTTCAATACTGACGCCACTAGGAATTCTGCTCTTTTCCCAATGTGTCCAGATGACGCACCGAGTTGTTCATCTCCACATTTTCCACACCGTGTATGAAAACTTTTCTCGTGGCTGGGATGTGCTACCTGACAAAAGTGACTGAAAGAAGGGAAGACCACTTGGTCCTTCAGTTGATCACAGTCCATTGCACGGGTGAAGGTACGGCAGTGAGACCATAAGGCAGATGACATTACCTCT
The DNA here is from genome assembly GCA_004026605.1 of Ondatra zibethicus. NCBI lineage: Eukaryota > Metazoa > Chordata > Mammalia > Rodentia > Cricetidae > Ondatra > Ondatra zibethicus. Next base: position 40,680 of record PVIU01013333.1, on the reverse strand, counting down.
GTGGGCAAGACACAGAGAGTTGAATGCTGGTGCTTAGCATGTTGGCTTTTGTGTACCTTTTATTCCGTCTAAAATCCCAGTCTATGGGAGTGTCACCTACACTGAGGTCTTCCATCCTCAGTTGACTCAGGAGACACCCTCACAGACACACCCACAGGTGTGGCTCCTGGTGATTCTAAACCAATCAGGTTAACAACGGAGATTAGCAATAACTAGGTCTCAAGCCAAAGCAATCATGTTTCTTTGCATCATTTGTCATGTTGTCTGTTTAAATACAAGTACAGAATGCAAGAAAACATCAAGAACTTCAATGGCATCCGTGTTTTAGCCGACTGTTTAAAGGAACTGAGAAGTCACTGACTTTTTTCTGGAAGCATATAAAATAAGTTGCTGACAAATGAGCAATCATGGTGCTAGATTTCAACAGAAAGATGTCCTTATGTTTGTTGGCTGCCTTTAGGCAGACTAGTCAAAAGCAAGAACAAAACGGCCCCTCTCTTCCTCACAGGAGCACATGGCTCAACAGTAAATTCGCTCCTTCCTCTTAGTTGCCCAGGTCTTAGCAGATACAAATTGGACCAGAGCAACTTTTGTCATCCCTCTATCTGCCAGACTTATGCCTTCACTAGATACTGGAGGAGAGTCCCTACACTGGGCAGCACAGTTAAACAGCTTTGAATGTTGACTGAGTCAGAGTTCCATCACCCTTCAAGAAACAGACACAAGATAGAGGTCTTACTACAGTGAGGTGACTTAATTGATAATGCTGCTGTCTGGAGAAAGTCAAAGTCCACACAGGACAGGCTATCAGGTGACTCTGAATATGGGCAGGACCTGCGCTTAGGAAGGCCTCAGACCTGCTCTCAATGCCTTGTGACCAATGGCACCAGATCTACTGGGTCATCCAGGAGAACCTTGCATACTTCGAGTGAAGTTTGACCATATTTCTACAAACTGCCTGGGAAGCAACGCTCAGAGTTTGGTTGAGTAGCTAAGGCCTTCATCTTAGCCAAGTTTGTAACTATCGGAGCAGTTAAAAGATTACGACTGCGTTTTTTCTGAAAGATTGCTCTCCACGGATGGGTACCACCTGGCTTGGGAGGTTAAGCCCTCACCTTAAGGACAGCTTATAGACAATGTGTAACTGATACCGAGTTTGTCCTCAGGAAGATACAGTCTATGATATATTGTTCTCCAGAGTCCCACCTACCATCACCAAAACCAGACTTTCCCTGGGGCTATTAGCCAACAATATTGGCTCTTCATCCTGATCCTCTATGCTTCCCTCACTCATTAATGGGTTATATTTTCTCCCACCAATCTTGTTTTTATAGAAGTACTTTACGAGGCTTAGTCTACTCACATAAACTTTTAAGTGTGAAAATCATGGTGTGTTTGTATGGTAACATGTGGTTCCACTACGATAGGACATGGACTTGGGGTGCTTGGAAAGAGTTTATAAGAATTTTCTGTTAGGGCCTTTCCCACCATTCCCAACCCCTCTCACCTCTGCTCCTTTTCCTCTTCTCTTCCCTGTTTGTATTGTTGATGCCATGAGCTGGCCAGGGACAGCTTGTGGGCGTTGCTCAGCGCAGTCATCAGTCTTCACTGCTAAAAGGACTGCTAACCTTTGTTCTGTGAAATATAATGTGCGCTCTCTGCTAGATCTGTCTGCATTGGCTTGTCATGGTGAGAGACAGCGCCTGCAGCAGAAAGAGCAGAACATCTGGCTTCTTCTGTTGCATTTCGCTTTCTGTCTCTGCTTACTTTTGGTCATCTATGGTAATTCCCTGGTGTTTCCTGCCAGGGATGTACTGCTATCCAGTGTCTGTGTTAAATTAGTTCCCAGCCAATGTTCTCATGCTTCTTCCCTACCTGCCCCTCCTCCTGGATTTGCTGTCTAGAGACTTCTGGGGCCTTTTCTGTTACTGCTTTCCTCCACTACTGACTGGGAGATGAAGTTCCTCTTTCTCCCAGATTCTATAAAGAGAAATTTTAGGGCTGAGCCCCGATGAAAAGAAAATGTTATAGAGACCATGAGGCTCCTGGTCTCCTTAGGCTTAAAACCTTTGGGCTCTAAGGCCAGGTAGTGGCATCCATGCCATAGCCTAGCCTCAATGGGCTGTTTCCAAGAGTTCCCTGGTCATCTGTCAATGGGCCTAGCCTCAATGGGCTGTTTCCAAAGAGTTCCCTGGTCATCTGTCACTGAGACTCCTCACTCAGCTCAGCAGTCCCAATGTGGTACCGAAGGTCTGGAGGATTCCTGGAGAGCTGTTGAGCTCTCCAGTGTGAGGCAGCCATTGTTGAGCTCTCTGGACTACAGTCTGTAAGCCAACCTGACAAATCTCCTTTTAAGGTATTCTATCAACTCTGTTTCTTCAAAGAACCTTGACTAATATATCAGTTCTCTCAAAACACCTGCTCTCTTCTCTCTACTGAGTAAAAGTGGAAAGGAGATCATGAAACTGAAATGTATTTAATAAACAATCTTTAACACCCTCCATGTCCTTGGTAATCAATTTTCTGGTTTTTTTTTGTCCTTGGACAGACACTCTGCCTATTTAAGTCAATAACTGTGTAAGAATTACTGCCAGCCAGCTACCATTATTCCAAGTGGGGATATTCACTGAAATTATAAAGAATACTTTTGAAGAGTTATAGAAGGAATAGAACCTTAGGAAATAAAACCTTTCAGCTTCCCCCTGCTTTTAATTTACTTAATTATTAACTAAACTGTGTTGATTATATAGCTTCTATTATGGTAATACTGTATATATTACATAATAGGCATATGATATATGTGTATATTAATGCATAATTGGATGTTATGTCAACATGTGTAAATATCATTATAAAATTATGTAGCATCTTATAAATCCAATGCACTATCCACATGTGACAGAGTCATCTATATAACATATAATACAAAAATTATGTTTGTTATGTCTTATATATGTCTATTATCTTATATGCTAAAAATCATGCATTGCATGGGTTCCTTATTTTCCCCCTTCTGGGCACATAGGAAGACAGTGTGAGGGTAAGGTGAGCAATACATAGTCACAGATCTGACTGGGACCCAGGAGTCACATATGGAATATTCAACTCAAGAACCAAAACTCAGAAGGGCAAGGAGAGCCTGGATTGTCTATGTTCCCTTTTCTGTGGCTACAATGACTTCTATAGGTGACTTAAATGCTGTGTAGATAATACAGTCACACAAGGCCAGTAGCTGCACCTGGCTCTTGCTTAGCAGAGGACTCTCCTACAGAGCCACAGGATCGACAGCGGATTTTTGTGAGCAAGAAGCAAATCTTGGACATGTAGCAGATGATGTAAACCAAAACCAAAGTACCGGTGCTGTAGAGAAGCCCATGGGTCTCATCAGGCTCATCTGGGAGGAGGAGAATTATACAAAGATGAGAAATGACCAAGAACTTTGAAAAATATTATGTGCTTATGGGCAACATTTAACTACACTACAGGATGATGAAGTAAGGCTACATATACTGTGCACTTTAGATTTGGAGGTTCATTTGTTACCTGAAGAGACCCATCTCTCTCCTTTTTAGGCTAAGAGGTGCTGCTGCTACCAAAAGTTCCTTCGTTGCTGTTTTTCATTCACACATAAGATTTGCTGACCAATTACCAAACAGCAAAAGTAATTTTCTGAGGCCCCCATGCATCTTGTACTTTCATGTTCTTTCTTGTGTTGTTTGCTTAGTCTAGAAAATCTTAAGGTCAGCCTGCAACCACACAGTCTTAGGTCAATCCCAGCACTGTTGTTTATAGGCCTGGATGATTCTTGTTTTCCATCAGTCAAACAGTAAAGGTCCCTAGTCAGAGTGTGTTATTTCAGGATGAAATACAATAACCTACACAAACGTCTTTGACGTTTTCCCAGATTCAGAGTTGAAATGCCTAGCAGGAACTTAATAATGGTTTTACTTCCTTCTCCTTTCATTACACCTTATTAAAACCCTTCTAGGCTTAACTCCAATGTGACTTTTCTTTGGTGAATTTTTTTTTTCTTTTTTTCCTTTTCGGTCACTCAGTACAATGTATGTTCATTTATTAAGCTTCATTTCATTTTGCGCCACTTTGGAGTTATTTGTTCATATGCCTTATTGCTTTCTACAAGATTTTAAACCCTTCAAACTGAAGGCAGAGAAACCTTCTCATTTACCTTTGATGTTTTCTTCTTCCTCCCTGGAGCACTTAGTGAGTGCCTTGCAAGTAGAAGGTCCTCAAGAATGTTTATTAAAATAGACTGACATGAACAAATTTGCAAATTAAATTGACTTGCCTCTTTCAAGACCCTCAGAAGAGTATTTGGAAAGGAGGGCAACTGAAAGGTAGAATGTCTCCTGCATTAGCTACTTGTCTCACTGCCATGACAAAATACTTAACAGAAGCAACTTAAGGGGAAAGCTATTTCTTTGGGCTCATGGTTAAGAGGAAGACAGTCTGTCATGGTGGGAAGACAGGTGGCAGGTTTTATTGTGTCTCTAGGCAGGAAGTAGGCCTGTTTCCCCCTTCTCTTCAGTCTAGGGATCCTAGTGTCTTTCTCATTAATTAGCCTTCTCTGGAAGAACCCTCACAGATATGCCCAGAGGTGTTTCTAGGTACTACTAGGTAATTCTAAATTCCAGTCAAATCGACAAGGAAATTAACCATCAGAGGCACAGTGCATGTTCTTTACAGCATCAACGAGGTTAAAACTAAAGGTCCATGTTGCTTTGAAGCTGTGACAAGGACTGTTTGAGTTAACCAAATGTTTATAAGGAAGTCACTTGCCACGGACTTTTCATTGCTTTGTGGATCGCAAAGAGATGCCTCAAAGATGTGACATTTTTCTTGCTAGATCTCATTCCATGCATGGCTCTGGAATTGGAGCTTAATGTTGCTTGCATAATGTCTGTCAGAGGAAGGAAGCAGGCTGCACCTTCAAATGGTGAGGGAGACAGTGAGGGAGAAAATAAGACACACAAAGGCAATTTTTCCTTTACTGTCTCAGTATTGACCACAAGGCTAAAAAATGATTGGAATGGTGAAGATTTCACAACTTAAAGGAAAATAAAAGTAGTGGGTTTTAAAATTGCTTACTGTTTTTTAAAAATAAATCATGACTTATAATTAAGATATTCATGGAATTACAATTTAGAATCTCTTTCAAAATTGAATTTTAGTGGAATGGTGGAAATACCTTACAATTAATTTTAAAATTATTTAAGAGTTTCATATAACATGTTTTGATAATATTCAGCCCCCAAATCTTCTCAGAGCTAGCTCCACTCTCCATGACTAGGGATGGGATTGTGTGTTCAACTCCCTTCTTCTGGTTGGGATGTGGGATGGCCTGGGCTTGCACAAGTTATGTACATTCTTGTCCCAACAACTGTGAGTTCATATGCACAGCTTCCAGGAACCAATATTTCCTTAGAGTCTTACACTCTCTCCTTCCCCTTTCCACCTCAGGAGGAGGGATATGACATTATGACCAATTCTGTAGGATGCCCTCTCACTGAGAAAGAATAACACAAGAAGAAGTTAGAAAGGAATCCCTCAATTATGCATGCTCCAACAGGTATGCACAGACATATGCATACACACTGAGAAATTCTGGAAGAAAACACCAAAAGGTGTTATGTTTCTTTTTTTTAATATTTATTTATTTATTTATTTATTATGTATACAATAGTCTATCTGTGTGTATCCCTGCAGGCCAGAAGAGGGCACCAGATCTCATTACAGATGGTTGTGAGCCACCATGTGGTTGCTGGGAATTGAACTCAGGACCTTTGGAAGAGCAGGCAATGCTCTTAACCGCTGAGCCATCTCTCCAGCCCATTTAATAAGTTTTTTTTGTTTTTTGGGTTTTCGAGACAGGGTTTCTCTGTAGCTTTGGAGCCTGTCCTGGAACTAGCTCTTGTAGACCAGGCTGGCCTCGAACTCACAGAGATCCGCCTGCCTCTGCCTCCAGAGTGCTGGGATTAAAGGCGTGCGCCACCACCACCCAGCGTGTTGTGTTTCTTAAGGTTTCTGGCTCACAATATTATGGATAACTTTGAATTTTTAACACATTCTCAATCCCCATGGGATTTTCTCTTAATTTTTCCCACTCTTTCTGCAACAATGGGTAAAATCAGAATGCAAAAGCTAATTTGACTCTATGCAATAGCTGACATGCAGATATTCACTATGCAGGAGATATGTTTCTAAGAAGTTTTCACAAATGATCTCATTGCATTTTCCTCATAAGCTTGCTGCTATTTATACTCATTTACCAGACGAAGGGATGGAGGGATGGAAAGGTTAAGGAAAATGCTCGAGTAGGCCAGGAGGTAAGTAGCTGATCTGGATTTCATATCAGCTGACTTCCTGCAGAGCTTAAGCCAGGACTCCAGGAGCTCCCAGTACACATGAAGGAATATCTGTAGGGATGCACGGTTACATTCCCTTTAGAAATCTATCCCTGTTGAAAACAATCCTGTGATATTAGGTGGAGGAGAGAAATCTCTGAGTTAAGATGGCAAACAGATTGCCTAATAAAACCAGCCCAAACCTAGAAATTTCAGCTTCTTTGTAAAACAAGTCCTTAATTCTTGAAAGCCTAGATGGTGGCTATAGAATTTGCAAGTAAATTTTTATTTTTTATTTTATTTTTTAATTGACATTTTAAAATTTATTTTACATATTAACCACAGTTTCTTCTCCCTCCTCCCTTCCCATTCTCTGCCCCCCCACTCTTATCTACCCCACTCCCCACCCATTCCTCCTCCATCTCCATTCAGAAAGGGGCAGGCCTCCCATGGGCATCAACAAAGCATGGCACATCAAGTTGATGTAGGGCCCAGCTCCTCCCCCTGCATAAAGACTTGGCAAGGTAATCCAGCATGGGGAACAGGTTCCCAAAAGCCAGCCAAATGCTAGGGATAGGTCCTGATTTCACTGCTAGGAATCTTACAAACAGACCAAGCTACACAACTGCCTCACACATGCAGAGGGCCTAGGTGAGTCCCATGTGTGCTCCCTAACAGTTGGTTCAGAGTTCATGTGCTCCTAGGAACTCAGGTCAGCTGTCTCTGTGGGTTCCATGTCATGACCCTGACCCACCTGACTTGTACAATCCCTCCTCCCTTTCTTCAGGAGGACTCCCAAGGCTTGGCCCAGTGCTTGTCTGTGGATCCCTGCATCTGCTTCCATCAGATACTGGGTAAAGGCTCGCTGATGAAAATTAGGGTAGTCACCAATCTGATTACAATAGACGACCAGTTCAGGCACCCTCTCCACTATTGCTAGGAGTCTTAGCTGGAATCATCCTTGTGGATTCCTGGGTGATTCACCGGTGAAAGATTTCTCCCTAACCCCAAAGTTCCACCCATCAAGATGTCTCTCATTACTCTCCCCTGCAGTCCCACCTCCAACCCGCCTCCTGTGCCCAGCCTGCCCAACTGGCTCCCTCAAGTTCCAATTTCCCCATTCTCTCACCCCTGCCCCCAGTTTATCCAGGGAATCTCTTCTATTTCCCTTTCCCAGGGAAATCCATACATCCCTCTTTGGGACCTCTTTGTTATCCAGCCTCTTTGGAACTATGGATTGTAGGTTGGTTATTCTATACTTTACTCCTAATATCCACTTATGAATGAGTATATACCATGCTAAGACTTGTTCAACATCCTTAGTCATCAGGGAAATGCAAATCAAAATAACTCTGAGATACTGTCTTACACATATCAAAATGGCTAAGGTCAAATGATGACAGCTTATGCTAGCAAAGATGTGGAGTAAGGGGAACACTCCTCCATTGCTGGTGAGAGTGCAAACTTGTACAGCCACATTAGAAATCAATATGATGGTTTCTCAGAAGAATGGGGATCAATCTACCTCAAGACCCAGCTATACCACTCTTGGGTATATACCCAAACAATGCTCAATCATACCACAATGACACTTACTCAACTATATTCTTGGCAGCATTATTCACAGTAGTCAAAACCTGGAAACAACCTAGATGCCCCTCAACCCAAGAATGGATAAGGAAAATATGCTTCATTTACACAATGGAATACTACTCAGCTGTAAAAAACAATGATGTCATGACATTTTCAGGCAAATGGATGGAATTAGAAAAAAATCATTCTGAGTAAGGTAATCCAGACCCAGAAAGGCAAGTAAATTTTCATTCACTTAGAAAAGTGGATCGACAGCTACACAGTCACAGGGGCGACATATGGGCAATGGAGCCTTCTATAATGACTCTATTATATGGCAAAGCTCTGGCCATTGCACTGTGAGATGCAGGCTCTCTATTATCTGGAGCTACAGGTGTTGGGATAGCTGCAGTTCTACAGGAGATGTCTTTAACCAGCTAGGAATCTCTTTTCCACCTTTAAAAGAAGTTCCAGCCCTGGCCATTTGGCAGAATTAGAAAGTCTCCCCAGTTTTACACACTATTCACTACTCTGGTCAAGATATATTTGTGGCACCTGCCTGTAGGATTTGTGCTCTAAGTTTAATTGTTCTTCCTCATTTAGCTCCCATTAGATTCAGGAGACAACAAGATTAAGTTCATAGACTACTGTCATTTTTGCAACTAAAATTTTATAGGTTAGAGCTGTAATCATTTATTTATATAAGCATGGAACTGCTTTTATTATACAATGATAGGCCTAAATAGTTATAGCACAGGCTATTCTGCAAGGCTTGACTGACTTCACAAATAACCCTTTGGGTCAGGAGACCATCTGTAACATTGTCTGTCCAGTATCTATGTAGTTGCTTCTTTTCAGTGATGTCAGTATCAAGTTCTTTCTACTGCCTGCCTCCATCCCGCCCCTTGCTTTGGATCCACTTGAAGAAGCGGGGGGGGGGGGGCTAGTCCTTTCTTTGGAGAAGATCCTCATTACATGAAAAGTTGAAAAGCAGAATTGCCAAAAACTAGAATCTAATAATAGCCTAATAGAAAACGAGTTTATGCATCTCCAAAAACTGTAGCCACTTCATGGTGTTTAGTTTCAAAGAAATTGAGACAGAAAAAAGAAACAAGGAAAGCGTGCCTACTGTGACCATTAGGAAGTCACTGGTGACCTTTGGGACCGCAGTGTCAGTTGAATGGCAAGGGTGGAAAGCAAACTTCAGGCAGTGAAGGAGATAATGATGTGGATTTCTAGAATGCGCTTAGCCTTTAGGGTAAGGAGGTCAGCACTTCCTGCCTAACTAATTTCTCATGGGCAATTTTGTGATGCAGCTTCCTTATTTAACTTCTCTACACATTAAGGAGACCTAGTTATGCTCATCATTTGTAATCAAGCAGCTCCTGCATCTGGTGGCTCTCTTTATGGCCACAGTCCACATGCTCTCAGTATCTCTAATTGAGTATTTTTGCTACATAATTTTTTAAATTTTTTTGAGGGGGTGATATGGGAAAAAACTATTGCCCTGGTCAGAGTTTCCTGAATCCTTGAGACTAGAAGCTGTGGAAGATTAATATGGTCAAACTTTGATAGAAGACATAGAAATCAATGGGTTTTAGGTGTTAATAAGATGACCTCAAAATTCATGTTCAACGTTAGACCACTGATGGCTCCCTGCTGAACAGCCAGACTGTTGAGAAATGTGGTTTTAGTTTTCTAGGCTACTTTCTGCTGATTGGGGGTGCTGGTAATCTTATGGGGACCCAAAGAAAATTTAGGATTATGGTCAAGTCCTGACTGGAGTATTCTGTGAGGCTTGATCATCATAGCCAGTGGTCTTGAAGCTGTTCTGGATGTAGAACTCAGAGGAAACTGCAATAGAGGTGCTCTGTAATGTTGGATCAACTGGGCCATCTACTCCTATCAGAGATTTTTCAGGGGTCTTCCTTGATCAAACCTTATTTTTCTTAACCAAGAACGAACCCACAGTTTCTCATTTCCTATGGAAATAAAAGTAAAATTTCTTCTCCAAAGTAGCATCTCTTTTGACCTAATTCTGAAGTCAAGGTATTTTCAAAATATATATGTTGGATTAATCCAGAGCATTTATAATCAAATGTCTTTTATCAGCTGTTGCTCCTTCCTCAGCTGTCAAATAATTCAAAGACAACACAATAACATATAGTGTCCAGATTTTTTGTGTATTTTCCATCTTTACATGGCTTTTTTATTTATTTCTCTTATTCTTAATTTTTATTTTTTCTATTTAGTTTTTTTTTAATTTTTGGTTTTTTGAGACAGTATCTTTGTGTATCTTTGACTATACAGGCTGGCCTCAAATTCACAGAGATCCACCTGCCTCTGCCTCCCAAATTCTGGGACTAAAGGTGTGTGCCACCACACCTGACTACTCTATTTCTTTTTTTTTTTTAGGACTTTCTCTATCATTTTTCTTTTCTCTCCCAAGTCTATATATATTTTTAAACATACTGTAAGCCATTTAGAGGGTTTTTTTTTTGTCTGAATCTGCCTTTACCGAATATCTCTTTCTTTTTCTGACCACGTGAGGCTTTAATCTGCTAAGTGATATAGCTAGCTGCGATATAGCTGCGGCTTTGGCGGCTGGCTTTAATCCTAGTGTAGCCACACTAGTCTGTCATAGAAAGCAGTTGTGGTGGCACACCCTGATAGGATTTGCTGAAAGGGCAGAGGTATTGGATGCCTTAAACCGGCATTTGGTTCATCCAGCAGTGCCAGTTCTATTTACCAAAAGTGGCCCAAGACCACACACTCACATTCCACACCCGGCTCCATGCCAGCGAGCCAGGATTCTTACCTGATCAAAGTCAGAGAATAGGTTGAGATCATTTTGGCCCCAAGACTTCTGATCAGCTCAACTTCCATCCCAAGGCAGAATCTCCAGCCTTACCTATGACCCAATTCCTTTCACCTCCTCTATATTCCATCTATCCTCTGTATCTGTATTTTTAACTTTCTTACCCTCATGACAGCTTCTTCTCTTCAATTTACAAATAATTTGACATCTAAGAACATTGTTTTCCCCCACTTGATTGGGCAGGTTTTTGCTCTTTGGAGGTTTTTGGTATGTAGCCCCAGCCTGAAGATCACAATGTAGCCTTGCTGGTCTGGAATGTGTTACTTTTACTGTCTCAGTCTCTCAAGTGCCAATAGAAGGTATCCATGACCAGCCTAATATTTTGTATTATAAAACTTTTGAAAGAAAATGGGACACTTAGATGTTTCTTTAGTCACTGAGGTTTGACTCAAGCCTCACTTTACTGTGACAAATACCCCAGGGAAGGGCAAATAATCTCCACCTCACCAAGTTCACAGGCCCCTTCTTAGCTCTCTTCTACTTGAACTTGTAAGCCTCCTGACTAATTTCCTGGCATGTTCTTCAGGACCAGGTGGCCCCTGTCCTTCCTACTCTCTGATTGCTTGCTTTTGACCCCTCTCCTATGGATTTCTATTTCTCTGTTTCTTTCTGTTCTTTTTCTTTCATTCACAATTTTTCCTATAACTCTTCATCCTCACTTATTATGAATTGATCATTTTCTAAGTATCTAAGTAACCGTCAAATGCATATGAAAACCCTTGCTCCGTGGTATGAACAGAACCTTCTTCTTCTTCTAAATTGGAAATGTCATTTCTTCATTGTGTAATAAAGTAGCCACTCTCCACATATGGCTCCAAAGACAGGGAATCTGGCTGATATTCTTAATAGAGTTTGCAGTCTTAACTGTTTTGAGGTTAAGCCATGTGCGGCACAGCTTAAATCTACTAGCAATATCCTTTTAGCTATTTTTGTTAACATATAACACATTAAATTCATTGTCAATCCCCCTAGTTATCTCCCATTCCTATATCCATTATTTTGTTAAATAGTATCATAATTTATTCAAATCACACCCCAGAATCATATTTCACTTCTGTCTTTTCCTCACTTTGACAGCTAATTGAAATCTTCTGTTGCTAAAATCTGACCCTTCCTTTTCCTGCTAATGGTTCTCTTTCCTCCCAGCATTCATTATGAATGGCTTGTAATATACTGCCCACTTGTAATCGTGCACACACACATTTACATAGATGATTAAGTTTGGCATTTGCCATTTTAAATGCTGTGGCAAATCTATTTTGTTATAATGTGTTCTCTATGTCTAAGGAGATAAGTCTAGTTCTTAAACCACATCTTTTCATCTCATCCCATTTATTTGTTTAAATCAAGAATTTATGTCCTTCCACAATGAGAAATCTGAGTCTAACAACAAGTTTTAGTATCTTTCTTTCATCCGTGCCTCGCTGTAGAGTGGTCACGTGGTTTCTCAGAATTTGCTCCAGTCAAATGTGCCTAGGATACTCTCCCTTCTTTGTAATACAGCTCAGTTATTTCATTTCACCCTTTCAAACCTAATTCCATGCTCATATTTTCTATAAAGACATGGACTATGCTAATCCAAATGGCAATAGGTTTTTTCTCTCTCTAATATGCATTTATCTTGTGATCTTTTTATTGGTATTAATTGTCATATGGTTATACTTGTCTCTTCAGTTTGACTTCTGTCCAAATGCCGCTAATGTCTGCTTCAAACAGGCGCATAGTTAATGCGATGTTGGTGATAATGATTTGTACTATGACCTCACTGCTGCTTTCTTCATTGCTGTGACCCAAGGAAGCAACACTTGAATAGCTAGTCACTGTCCTCCATCTATTGTGTTCTTTTGGCACTTTCTGACTCTTTGCTGTATTCCATGTCCTCTCTAGACAGCAGGACTATGAAGAAAAGATGACCATCTCTCCAGGACTTTCATTCTAGTGGAAGAAAACAGACATAAAAACAAGGACGTTCAATAACACATTTCAGATACTAAGGTAGGATTATCAAAAATGAGGGCAAGAGTTCCATGTTATCTATGGAGCAAGGCTTCTGAGAAGAAACAGATCAATGGAACAAGCTTGTTCAGTTTTGTTGCTGTTGAAAGCAAAATGTCCCAGAGTCTGACAGAACCACTAGTTGAAATACCCAGGGCTAAAATATATGTAGAGACTTTGACCTTCAGTGATCAGCGTAGAAGGAAATGACATGATCTAACTGAGAGAAACAAATGACCTAGTATTTGGAGGAGTTACAGGGAAATGACCTGGAATTGTGTTCAGATTATTGTGACCTACTTTTTCAAAAATGGAGCCTTGCCTCCGCCATTGTGTTGGGCTCAAAAGAGCCCATGCTGGAAACAAAGCCTTTCAGAAACATGATGCATAGACAGGGCAACTCCTGTACTTCAATACAAAGATCTCTAGAGAATGAATATTTTGCTCAGCGCATATTTGCTGAGTGCCTACTCTGTGCTAGCACAGGATCTGCAAGCTCTAATAGTAAACATGCCTTCTGGAGCTTACCTTCCAGTCGGAGGGTGTCGGCAGCCAGGAATCCTATAGTACACTAGAAAGTGGAGATGCTAGTAGGAAAAATAAATGGAGACAGAGTAGGCAGAGGATATTGGCTACTAGGTAAGCATCTGGCATTTTAAAATAGGTTGATTAGAAAAGGCATCCCTTAGGCAAAGGGAGTCAATTCAATGAGTGAAAAAGATGCTTAGGCAATGAAACCACCTGGGTGAAGGGAATCACAAACTTCATAGACAACATGTGCGAATGCCCTGAGGTGGAAGTTATCTTCCTGTTAAGGGACAACACAGAGGCCAATATGATGAGAATGGAATAAAATAGAGGATAAAGAGGTCAACAAGTTCACTAGGGAACAGGCTGTGCTGAGCATGTTTGTTTTTGTAAGCAGGTTGGAGTTTACACTAATTCAGATGGGGCAACTAGAACTTGAAAACATGATCTGTCTTATGGATCAGTGAGATAGCCAGGCTGCTGTATGGAGTGTGTTCTCCAGAGAAGCAACTACACAACCAGCGATGACAGTGATGGCTTGTTTTCTATTGACCCAGGTATGAAAAGAAGGGGCCTGGCCAAGAATTATAGCAATAGTAGGTAGTAATGAGATGGGATGTGGATATAATGGGATGGCAGAGTATGCCGGATTTGAGGATGGATGAGATACGTGAAGGGAGGTTCTTTTTTTTAAACCCAAACTAGTAGCTAGTCACTGAGATATTGCAGCAAATGCAGATTCTGATTTCAGATCAAGATTTGACTGTTACAGGACTGAACTTGCTGAATGTAAAACTGTTCTTTGCATACACATGCAGTAAAAACTAGAGCCTGGCCCTCTCCTTATAAGGCCAAGTATAGGTTTCTCGCCTTTGGGAAACTAATTTTGAGGGACAGAGAAAAGATTAAGACAGAATTCTCCTAGAGCTCACAAGAGCTACTCATAGTCTTGTGTGTGTCTTTATTCAGTATCCCAGAGAAGGAATGCTGTCCTTTACTGTCAGGGGGACCTACGTAAGGGGAGAAGGGAGTAAGGAGGCCTGATAATTTCTCAAGTGAGTTTCTAGGAAACTCTGATGCTCCAGTACTTCCTGGACAATGTTTAAGAGTTAATGATGGTCACTCTAGAGCATGGACTAATTGATGCCTTGCTGTGTCACTGGGAAAGTTAGGATTTTCAAAAAATGATTTATTTTTATTTTATGTGTATGAGTGTTTGCTTGCATGTATGTAGGTACACTGTGTGTGTGTGTGTGTGTGTGTGTGTGTGTGTGTGTGTGTGTGTGTGTGTGTATGTGTGTGCATGTTGGCTTTGGAGGCTAGGAGCAGACACAAGATTCCTCGGAACCAGAGTTGTGGGCAATTGTGGGTGCTGGGAACTGGACCTGAGTCCTCTGTCAAAGCAGCAAGTGCTCTTAACCACTCACTGATCCACCTCTTTAGCCTCCAAAGTTAGGTTTTAATAACACAGGGAAGAACAGATTCATTTTAGCCAGGCTAGGAGATGCAGACCTAGGATTGAAGCTATTCAGTTTAAAGTAGGCAGAATGATTTTAAATAAAAAATAAAAGAAAATATATGAGACTGCTCTATCTATCATCTGTCTGTCGTCTGTCTGTCTATCTATATTACATTGTTGAGCATGGAGCCCATGTCAGGCATGCCAAGCAAACATTCTTCCACCACCCACATCCCAGTCTCCAGAAAGGTCTTGAGAAACACACAAGCTTAGTGACCATCATTCTCATGTGTACCCTGACATTTCTGAGTTCACTGGAACGTTCCGTGAACTGACTAGGACTAGAAAGGACTATTTAGTCACTTTCCTTGGCTTTGAGAGTCTAGACCTCTTAGTGGGCGATCTAGAAGCAGCAAGGCTCAGTTATATCTCTGAGGCCACATGGATAAATTCCCAGCTCTTAACCTTGGAGAAACTATGGATCTTGGAGTCCCTAGGTTAACACTTAGCTCCTAAGTACTGCCACTGAGAGACTTAACGAGTGCTAGATTATGTAGACTCCCAAAATGGTTATAATTGAGCAGCAAATCAGCATGGAAATGGAACAGGTGGGCCCATTCTTAATAACATATGCTTGTGAGCATTGTCCATGTGTTGAACTTGGGATATAGGGTAATTATACTTGATGATACCGATGGTTCCGTAGACTAGCTAATGTACGGTGAGCAACAGCTGCTTCATGGAAGTAACAAGAAGGAAGTAATCGGAATGACTGTCCTTAACATAGTGAGATGTTGCACAGAGTTCTAAGTTATTTGATTATCTTGCACAGAAATTTCATTTAAATTATCCCCTGCACAAAGCCAAAAGTAAATTGTTATACTAGGTATTTGAAAAGATTTAATTAGAATTCTGCCGTGCTTTTCTCTCTTAAACTAGTGTCCTTTGCTGTTTCCCTGTTACAATGAAAGACAAATAAATTGTTCTGATTGAACGGGTTGAAGTTTATGGTTGGGCTTCTCCTAACAAAGTTTCCTTAGAAATTCTTCTTATAATTGAAGTAGATTAGCACTAAGTATACAGGTAACAATTGAAATAACATATATTGCTGAGAGCAACTCTAGAGGACAACGATGAGGTCTGCACCTTTGTTACTTAGTGGGCAAAGGATTTGATTAAAATTGACCAGTTAAGTGTGAACTGGAGCAATGGAACACTGTGAGAAAACATCCATGTTGGAAACTGTCTCCGATAAACAATGGCTGGCCAGAATCACGTGTGCGGTTTTGAACAAGGAGATGTTTTCCCCACCTGAAAAAAAGAAGTCAGTGAGCAGAAAGAAACTCACATGTGCTAACGTTGGCCAAGTGGGGCAGATGAGGAGCTGCTCATCTAAAGCCCATTCATAGCTACATAAACATCAGTTGGTAGGAATTACTAATGAAAAAGATGGTGTCCAAAGCGCATTCCTGAAGTCTCTCATTTTGCATTTCTAAATAATCATCTGTCTTTTTGTCTTTGCATCTCTCTCTGTCTTTGTATTCCTCTGTCTCTCTCTCTCTCAAGATAAGCAATTTTTGGCTGTTGCCCTTATATCGGTCCAATACAACTACCCCAACTAGAGATGATGGAGCCTGGTCTTAGACTCCTTTTATAGCAATTTTCAATCTCTGCATATTTGGGGCCCACTTGACTTCCTCAGTTGATGATGTCATCCTAAGACTTAGGGCGACTAAAGCTGTGAATGTGCCCTAGAATTCCAAGGCCAGAGTCACTCTAGGGATGGTCCCAGAGCATCAGGATGGCTCGACTAGAACACTTGAGAAAATTAGGTCTGCAGATAGTCCTATTCTTTTTCTTTGTCTCAGTTGTAGGTACCACTTTTCAGTTTGAGGGAACCTGCTGACACGACTAACAGATCATTCTGCTCTAGCCTGTGACGGTTTATTTCAATTTTCAACTTGATTGGATTAAGAAAAACATGGAGCTTTAATGAGGCCTGCATTTGGGTATATCTGTGAGGACGTTTCCAGAGAGAAAACGGAGAAGACCCAGGCGTGGCAACATCTCCTGGTCTGGGCTCCTGGACTGCACGAGGGGCAGAAAAGCTGAGCGCTAGGCATCCCGTTCGTCCGCGTCCTGATCAGGGCGGGTGTCCAAGATGGTTCTGCAGCCCTCCCTTCCCTCCTGGGGTAGGATTCCGTTCTTCTGAGTTTCCAGCCAGAATAAATCCGTCCTCCATCAGATTGCCTTTTCGCAGGTATTTAGGCACTGATGAGAAAAGTGCCTGGTGCGCATGCCCACCATCCTCCTTGCTTCTTTTACCTACCAAAAAGTGCCTGGTGCGCATGCCCACCATCCTCCTTGCTTCTTTTACTTACCTCTCTATCGTTTTCCTCACTAGCTGAGATCCTCTCATTCGCCTATGTTCTCAAGGGTATGATCTAGTAAACTCAGAGTCCTTTCGCAACAGACAAAACGTACTTGTTTTCAAAACGTCTTTGAGCAGAGAAGCAAATGATGAGGCTGCTAAGTGCTTAGGGTAAAGGGTTAAGGTTCTTTCAGCGCTAGCTCTTTAAAAAAGCTTTGTCTTACATTTTTAAAAATATTAATTTATTTGCTGTATGGCGCCGGGAATGCAGCCCTTCTCCTCCCTGCTACATACTACATATGTATGTATGTATGTATTTATGTATGTATTTACCTGTATGTGCTTATGTGCACCACATGCGTTCAGGAGCCCACAAAGACCACAAGAGTGCATAAGACCCCCTAAGATTGGAGTTATGGGTAGTGGTGAGCCACCATGTAGAAGCTGGGAATGGAACCCAGGTCCTCTGAAACTGCTCTCAACTGCTGAGCCATCTTCACTCCCACCCCCTCCCCAGGTCATCTCTATTTACACTGAAGTTACAGCAGCCCTGAAGAAGGGCATGAGCCACAGTAGGCGCAGATTGGCTTAACTGCTCTGTGATTACTCTGTGTAGATCCTGGTTCCAGAGGACCCTGGGTCTGATCCCGATGAGCAGTCCCACGCCGCAGCTATTCACCTGTGTTGCTTGCCTAGCTTTAGTCAACAGCACTTTCTCTGACACCCAGGTGACCAAGGAGGAAGTCAGCCTTTGCAGGAGTCCCTTGCCTCACCCCAGGTAGAAGTTTGGGCCTCAGATTGACAAAGCCTTTGTGTCTCCAAGCATCAAGCATGCTTTATTTCACATACTGAACCCAGGGATTGATTCTCTTACTCCCTTCCACTTGAATGTAACATGTCTGTACGGACAACACCTGTCCATCTTCTCAGGCGACACATTGAAGATGTTAGCTGTGTTGTATCCATAGAGGCCTCTTTCAATTTGTTTTTTTTTCTTTGAAACATATTTTCTTCAGAACAAAGAGAACTAGAGAAGGAGAACTCATTCCTTTACAGTAATGAAGGGAGGGTACTAGGTCTTTAACTTTGGCAAAAGAGATTTTGAGTAATCGTTTGGCATATGCTTTATGCTATACTAAGTTGGCCAAGCAGCTCTGGTTGTATAATCACTTATGATAGATAACACTTGAATTTTTACAAACATCTCTGACTTGGAGATACTGTCAGCGGTCATTATCACAGGGGGCTCCCCAAGTTCCACTGATCCCTTTTCCTTCTGTCTTGAGTTCCAGAAAGAAGGCTGAGCTCAACCTGCTAGTGTTCAAACCCCTTGAAGAATGAAGGTGGGCTGCTGAGGATAGTGCCCACATGGCTCCGATGGAGAAGGATGGAAATCTAAGGGGAATGCTAGTCCCTCTTGGAGTTTCACGGGGCCCCAGAGGAGAGCATCTTGAAGAAACTATGCCGCCTGGAAGGCTAGAGATGATAAAGGGTTGGGAGAGAGAGGCTATGGTGATCACGTGTGCTAGGAATGACTTTTTATTATGAAACTAATGCATGCTCATTATAGAGAATTTGGAAAACACAGGCCCACAGAGGGAAGTAAAAGCTGCCTATAATCCCACAAGCCATAATAATTATTTTATATTGGATTGTATTTCTTTTTTTCATTCATGGTCATTGCTAAATATTATTAAAGGCACAAACTTAATGAGTGCTTCATATAAATGTGGCCAATCTCAGTTATATAAGACTATTAAGTTGATCATTTTGGCGATTTGTAATTTATAGTTATTAAAATAACTGCTATGAATATTCATTTACACACATCTTTGATTACCTATGATTATCTCCTCAGAATAAACTGCTTAAAGTGGGATTACAGGGTAAAAGAAAAGTATAATATGTAAAAAGGGGTATTTCTGGCATATGGCACTGATGGCTCTCTGGAAAGCGTGTCTCAGGGTTGCATTGCCACCAGCTAGTTTGTTGGTACAAATGGGCATTGCTGGGTTTACTAGATGAAGCAGGCAACATTCTTTCAATTATGCAAATAATTAGGAAAGCGTGACTCAAGTCGGTGTAACCGGGAAGAGGCTTGTGGTTCATGTGATTTGGGAGCCTCTTCCTGTCTTTTACCCTCAGGTTGGGATCACTAGACGACAGGATGAAGACCTTAATCTTGGTGGGAATTAGCAGGTTCACAGACCCGGAAGTAGAGGATCAGGGCTCACCCTGCTCCATCTGTTCCTTCCAACAAAGGTAGAGGACTGTTGTTGGCAAAGTTACTGTGCCCTTCATATCCTCCCAAATCCCGCCACTCCCAAATCTTTGCAACACATTAGACAATGATGGCAGCACATTACGTTGTTGTTTTACTTTGCAGAGCATCGGTTACTTGGAGGTTTAAAATGTATTTTAAATGATTGACCGGTTGTCTATACACCTTCGCTAGTGAACTGTCTCTTTAGTCCCCTCCCCTAAGAAACTGTTTATTGAATATCACTTATATGGGAGCCAAGTCATATAGACCTGCCAGTCTAGTGATATATTCATCTCATAAGAGGAACATATGGTAGCCCCACCCTCTCCAAATCATGGTTTCATTCCTGCGGGTGTATGTTAGACATCTCCCCTTCTATGCTGCTTCCAAGGTTCAGAAACACTAGCTTCTCCAAATGCCCGTTCCCTTCTGTGTCTCTTCCACTCTGGTTTCACACCTGAACTTGGCTTCTTTTACTGCTCACTGCAGGGTCCTAAAAGATACCATGAGAAGCTCAGTAAGCAGAGCACGAACTCAGACCCTGAGGGAGGAAAATGGAACAAGATGAATATTCATGATCACTCAGGATGATTTCAGTCAAGCCACTTGTCAGCCAAGGTCAGTGCCACAGTGCTCTCGACTCATGGGAATTGTGTATGGTCCTCTCCTTCCCCACCAGGGGAAAAGACAACCATGTGCTCGAGGAAACCGGGGAGACTAATTGTGAGCAGGAATGCATCTTTGCTGAAAAGCAAAAGGATATTTACTTTGTTTACAGCGCTGTAACTGTGCTTACAGAAACAAACGACGTTATGCTTGGCTTAGCCCTACTCCTCAAGAGCCCAAGGCAATGGAAGCAGACATTTCTTTCAGCAAATGACAGTTCCTCTATTAAGCCACTCTTCTGCATGTGTCTTCCTTCTCTGTGTTTGGGGACTAGCAAGGTACTTGTTATTCCCAGGATGGATTAAGTCAATGAAATCAAATGAGGAACTATGCTCTCTCCAGCATTATGCTGACAAATTGGTTAGATTTTTTTTAAAATTTAAATCAGAAACAATTCACTGATTTGAATCATTGATTAGGAAAAATTGATTCTTGAATGCTCCTTTTCTGGGGCCATGATTAAAACATGCTTCATGTATGGGTGCTCAGGAAGGTTGTTAAAACCAGTAAATACCTGGACTTAGCGTTCCAGGTCCATAGTTCCAGCTGTGGTCTCTAAGTGCCCATGTGGTAAAGCAGCAAGGCCTACTTCAAGTCTTATTTTGTGTAGTCCTTACTAATCGCCCCACTCGGTCTCCTCATAGATACACACATAAGCTACTTGTTAACATTTGATCAAATTATAAAAATATTTCATATCTCAAATTACATGAGTGTTATCTATGAGAGACAATTAATGATGAAGTAACCAGCACTATGGTGTGGGCACTCAGTGGCAATAACAAATAATCGGTGTCTTTAAGCAAAATGAGAAGCAAATATTTCTTTGGGTCAATATAAGACATTAAGAAAGTTTTCTCACAGAAAAGACACTTGTTTTAATTAATATTTGTATTCCTTCTTGACCAAAACGCCTCAAGGATTTTATCATCCTATGTACTTAGTTTGACTTACCAAGCTCAGGAGAGTACTTAGTTGAAAAAAAAATATGACCTCCTTGAAAATTAATACCAAAAAATGCAGATTTTTGAAAATATAATCAGTCCCAAAGGAGGTCATTCCTATCTTTACAATTTGCAAAGCCAGCAAAGTGCAGCAAGCCGTACAGTTTAGCAGCAAGGGGGAGAGTCCCAGGGCTCAAAGTGGTAGAGGACTGTATTATTGTCTGAAAATTCAAATGTCAAAGCACTGGGAAAGACAGAGCAGAAACTCTTTTCTATTGGCAGCTGAAAGGGGCAGTAGAGATAGCCCTTTTGATACTCAATAGGGTGTTTTCTTTTGAGGTAGAAGCAAAAAAAAAAAAATGTGTTCCAAAGGATTCTGCCTGGCTCTTTCAGTGATTCACCAGGCACATTTGCTCCCAGCCTTATTCCTAGGTAGATGCCTCTTCCTGTCCCTCTCTAGATCCTTATCCTCTTCAAGGGAGAGAGTATAGCAGAAAAAGCAATGGCTTATGAACGAAAAAGAACTAAGTCATATATACTACTAGGACCACAGACAACAATACTACATTTAAGAATTTTGCTAAAAGACTTTGGGTATCCTTGTCACAAAGCAAGGGGTTGGCAGCAAACTATGTGAGAGGATGGATGCTCATTTGCTCACTATAGTAACCATTTCAGTATGCAAACGGACACCCAAGCATTGTGTTTTGTGTCTTAAATCATCATGCTAAAACTCATCATAGATGTGTCATATGACCTTGGTAAAATTATTGACCTTTGAAAACTTAATTTTTCTCATAGCAACATTGAGATAAATAGAAGCAGAGATGCAAACTACATGAAAGGAGAGGGGAAGATGGAAGGAGAAAGAAACTGTGGAAAGGGGGAGTTGGTGTGGAAGAAAGGGAAGGAAGGAGGATGAGAGGAAGAGAAGCAGGTGGATATTATCACCAGAATCAAACGAGACAGCTTCTCAGCCAGCCTTAGTTTGTCATCTGTTTCCCTTTCCTTAGATCTTCTCAGGCTCTGTCCATTGCATCCCTCTTCAGAGCTGTGACAACACCCAAAGTCCTCCACATCAGAAGGACCCGCTGATAGACAGCAAAAGACAACAGCAGACAGCATTTATTTGGAATAAACTAAGTATAGTTTTTTAAGTAATGTATATTCTATTTCATTTTAGCAAGCAGCCATAGATTAGTTAAACTCGAGTTAAGCATTGTCCCTCCTTGTGCTGCTAAAGCGCTGTGATTCATCTTTATTTGCTAAGTAAGATGCCAGCAAAACTTTGCATAGAAACCAAGTTCAACATGGTATGTTAAGTTCTTGCAGCAGGTGATTGGCTCAGAGTAACCTTCCTGTAAATGTGGCTATTTATTGATTATTTAGATATCAGAAATTGCAACATTGCTTTGTTTCAGTTGGCTAATTTTTGAACATTCTTTACAATGTAGGCATAGTTTACCTGGTGTGAATGTTTCATTTAATCATTAATTCTATATTTGGAAAAAATGCACCGTATTTTGGAAAGTTCATACATTTAGATGTGATAGTTTGTGCCGCTAGGACAAACTCCTTAATAGGATCTAAACATCATCCTGAAGAAAAGAAGATTTTGGACACTAACAACTGCTTCCCTGCTTTCTTAGGACTAACCTTTGTTTTGTCTAAGTCATTAAGAAACCATCCAAGGTGTTCGGAGGAAAACAGTGCTGTGGAGAAAGAGTTCAAAATTCAGACACTAAAATTCTCTTTGCTCACAGACTTGAGGCCAACACACACTTTGGTTCCTATGTTGAATATGCTTGAAAGTACACAGGCAACCTTTGAGATTTTTTTTCAGACGGCGATTTGTGACAATATCTTATCTCCACAAGGAAGCAGTACTTGAATGGTGCCAGCCCTATCAAATCCAGTTTCAGAGATGTGTGCTGTGTACTGAGGTTGAGGGAAGCGAGGGAAGCAGTGTTAGCCTCCTTTCTTCCTTCTAATGATGTGTAGGAAAGTATTCCCTGTGCTCTTACATGCTCCCAGCCGTTATGTATGAACAGCATTTTCACCGTGTGCTTTGAACTGTTCCCTAAGATCTTTCTGTTCAATGCATATTGTTTTTGTGCAAACTAATTCTAAACAGTGCTTAGAAAGTTTCATCTTCATCAAAGAGACCAGTAGGTGACAGTAAATGTGAGTTCCAGTGGAGAAATACAGGTAACGAGATGGGAGCAATGGAAACAGAAGACGAAGCATGGAAGAGAGGGTCATGGGAATGAAGGCCAAAGAAGGGAGTCTGGAAGATGTACATTAATTAAGATGGCCTCTGTGATCTCTAGTCCATCTCTGACTCTTTAAAGGACCTGTGGTCCCCAAAGAAGAAAGCAAATGGCTTCGTGTCCTACGGGCCACGTAGGAAAAACAATTCTCATTTGTAAAAAGATTATCATGGTTTTATAATGTACTGTGTCTTTATGTAGTATTTAAATTAACCCCCAGAAAGATAGAAGAGGAGGAGGAAGGGGTAGGAAGGTGAGCAGGAAGGATAGGGAGGAGAAAGGACTGCTACTAGGTCTCTTCCTTACTTGCTACCAAAGTCAATGCTTCCTAATTTGCTTTTTAAGTTCTCCTGAAACATAGAATGTCACAAAGGAAGGAAAAGGGTGTGAGTACAAGATGGAGGGATGGAGGCGAGGAAATAGAGACACAGAGGGAAGACGTGTGGAAAAACTGCCCACTGGATAATCACAGTTCATGTTCCTTCCTGTCCTTCCTGATGGATGTTTTCAGTGGCTATTTTGTCTCACACATTAAGCAAGGCTCCAAAAGGTCACCCTGCTGTGATAATGGTCACAGAACTATCCAGAACCAATTCAGTACTAGCACTAGCCAGAAGCCTCCAGTCTGCTGCCAGCAAAACCAGACACACAAATCTCTGCATGTCACTTGTGGAGTACAAGCTTGGGGTTTTTTGTTTGTTTGGTTTGGTTTTTTGCAGTGATTTTAACAGTCAATGATTGCTTCTCTTTAATTTGCAAACAAGATATGTGCTTTATAAACATGCATTCCAAAAGGGAATTGGGAAGTAGTTTCCTGTGCCAATGTGTTCAAGGCTTCTTCCCACTTTCTCTACTACCAACTTCAGTGTAACTGGGTTTATTTATACTGAGGTCTTTGATCCACTTGGACTTGAGTTTTGTGCAGGATGGTAGATATGGACCTATTTGCACTCTTCTACATGCTGCCATCCAGTTATGCCAGCACCATTTGTTGAGGATGCTTTCTTTTTTCCATTGTATATTTTTGGCTTCTTTGTCAAAAATCAGGTGTTCATAGGTGTATGGATTTGTGTCAGGGTCTTCTATTCAATTCCACTGGCCCACCTGTCTGTTTTTATGCCAACACCAAACTGTTTTTATGACTATAGCTTTATAGTAGAGCTTGAAGTCAGGAATAGTGATATCTTCAGAAGTTTCTTTATTGCATAGGATTGTTTTAGCTATCCTGAGTTTTTGTTTTTCCATATGAAGTTGAATATTGTTCTTTTGAGGTCTGTGAAGAATTGTGCTGGAATTTTGATGGGCATTGCGTTGAATCTGTAGATTGCTTTTGATAAGATTGCCATTTTTGCTATGTTGATCCTATCAATCTATGAGCTTGGGAGATCTTTCCATTTTCTGATCTCTTTTCCAATTTCTTTCTTCAAAGGCTTAAAATTCTTGTCATATAGGTCTTTCACTTGTTTTATTAGTTACTTATTTTACATTATTTGTGGCTACTATAAAAGATGTTGTTACTCTGATTTCTTTCTCAGCCCATTTATCATTTGTATATAGGAGGGCTACTGATTTTTTTGAGTTAATCTTGTGTCCAGTCACATTACTGAAAGTGTTTATCAGCTAGGAGCTCCCTGGTAGAATTTTTGGGGTCACTTAAATATACTATGGTATCATCTACAAATAGTGACTGAGAAGGAATGTCACTTTTAAAATGTATTAGAAAGGTTTCTTGATTCCAGACACACACATAAAGGAATTTGGATCTAGAAGGGGAGGAAGAAAAGAAGGAGGAAGGATTAGAGGTGATAACAAAGGATTAGAGAGGAACAAAAGGAGAAGGAAGGAAGAGGAGGAGAGAGAGAAAGGGAGAGAGAGAGACAGAGAGAGCATATATGATTGAGAATGGATGATTATGCACTGGTTCTGTGATCTCAGAAGTGCCACAGTCATTTCTGCTGACATTCCATTATCCAGGAAGAGATTCCTGTGTCTACACTTGGTCCAAGGAAGGAGCCATAACCCTGCTATGCCTTGGCAGAGGAAGAGGCACATTATTGGTAAAGAACCTCAATTCTGCTATGAGAGAAAGAGAATGGCATGTGTACCGTCCTAGAGATCAGAGTGTCCTAGGCTCTAGATACTCAGAATCACTACATCCAAGGGTTCTAAGGGGAGATCTTGTGAAAGACACAGCAGAAAGCTAAGTCACAGGAGGAGCACCCATAATCCCTGTAAAGTACAGCCATTAACTTGGAATTTTGCCCAAAAGGCAGAAGAAGTCATGAAAACATTTTTAATTAGGAAGTGATATGATGACATTTATTGTTTGAAAATATTATCCTGTGAGGGATCCAGAGGGAAGCGAGAGTGAAAACATTTGTTCACTTGCTTAGTAGGTGTGATTTATTTACTATGTTTAAGGGTTAATGAAGAGATGGGAGTAGACAAGTTCTCCAACTTTGGAGCTTAAAATACAGTGGATTCAGAGAGAGAGCAATGAGGAGGCTGTTGTGGTACCCAGTTTAGTGGGAGCATGAAGATACCACACCAAAGATGGGGACACAGAGAAGGGGAGCTATTGAACATTACTGAGTGTGTGTGTGTGTGTGTGTGTGTGTGTGAGAGAGAGAGAGAGAGAGAGAGAGAGAGAGAGAGAGAGAGAGAGAGAGAGGAAGGGTAGAGAGTATCCATGGAGATATTATCTTTCTAATGTGGACTGCAGGTGAGTGGTGACAACATTGCTAATGTAGGAGTCAGATGAAGGATCAGATAGGGCAGGCAAGAAGCTAAGACAGTTCTCTATTGCTCAGTGTGGGAACACCACTAGCTTTTGTTTTCTGTTCATTTTAATCAGCTCGATTTGCCCATCATTTTATGTACCTGTCTGGAGAACTGCTTTTAAAACAAATATATAGTTATAATGATGAGGTATTTGAAATATCCTCTGACCAGCACCCCAGGGCTAATATGATTTAGTAGCTCCAATCTTTATCTCTTTTCTTAAGCTTCAGACTGTCAAGGATGAAGTTTCATTTTTCCCCTAGGAGTGAGGAGAAATTTGTAGTTATTTTTTTCTCTTTGGGGACCCATCACCCTGCTCCCAAAAAATACATGGAGACCTATTCTTACTTATGACTTCCAGGCCTTAACTTGGCTTGTTTCTAGCTAGTTTCTTTGCCTCATATATCTTTCTTTCCTTCTTACTCTGTGACTGGCTGTATGGTTGTGTGGTTGGTCCCTGGCATCATCCTCTCCTTCTTCTTTTCTAGTTCCTCCCTCTTATCCTTCCTCTAGAGCCTAAATTTCTTCTCCAGTTTATTCTCTCTGCCTGGCAACCCCACCTATCCATCTCCTGCCTAGCTATTAGCCATTCAGCTTTTATTAGACCCATCAGGTGCTTTAGACAGGCAAAGTAACAGCTTCACAGAGTTAAACAAATGCAACATAAAAGAATGAAGCACATCTTTGCGTCATTAAACAAATATTCCATAGCATAAATGAATGTAACACATCTTAAACTAATATTCCACAACAGAAGTTAACCTAGATGACATCACTTTGTACTAATTCTGTATAATAACATTCAGGCAATTGTATAAATCAAGGGTGTTCCTAATGTTTGACTGTGGGTCTTCGTTTTTTATCAGTTGTCGGATGAAGCCTTGCTGATGACAATTGGGCTAGGCACCAATATGGTCACAGGAGATGGCCAGTTCAGGCTACATATGGAACCCTGGAGAGGAAGGGTAGAAAGGATTTTAAGAGCCAGAGGGGTCAAGGACACCAGAAGAAAATACACAGAATCAACTAACCTTGGTTCATAGGGGTTTACACAGACTGAACTGACAACAAGGGAGCCTGCATGGGGCTGACCCAGGTACTCTGCATATATGTGACAGTTGTGTAGCTTGGTTTTCTTGTGGGACTCCCAACAAGGGCATTTCTGACTCTTTTACTGACTTTGGGACCCTATTCCTTATACTGTGTTGCCTTGCCCAGTCTTAATAAAAGGTTGGTGGTTCTTAGTCTTACTGCAAATTAATATGCCATGTTTTGTCAAAATCCATGGGAGACCCACTCTTTTCTGAATAGAAATGGAGGAGGTATGAATGTGGAGGCTGAGCAGAGGTGAGGGGATGAACTAGGAGGAGAAGAAGGAGGGGAAACTTTTGCTGGTGAAATGATAAATAAATAAATCTATTAAAATATAAAAACATTATATATACATAAAATCAATAAATCAAGGGTGCTCACATATCATTACACAGTGTTAAAAGTCAGGGGCTATATGATCTGGACAGTCATATAATGGTGAAGGTGTGAACTTGCCTTATCATGCTCATGTGACCTTGAACCATGTACAGACCATGTGCAGTAATGATTAATCCATGTCATGTTTGTATGATTAAGCCTTATACCCTAAGGAATCTTATACACATTATTTCTGGTGTGGGAAGTCCTTTTGTATATGTGTTGATTTTATTGGCTAATGAATAAAGAAGTAACTTTGGCCTATGGCAGAGCAGAATAGAGCCAGGCAGGGAAAACTAAACTGAATGCTGGGAGGAAGAAGGTGGAGTCAGGGAGAAGCCATGTAGCTGCAGCAGAAGACAGACACCTGCATTGGAACCTGCTGAAACTTTGCTGGTAGGCCACAACCTCGTGGTGACACACAGATTAATGGAGATGGGTTAGTGTAGGATATAAGAGCTAGTAGAAATACGCTTAAGCTGTTGGCTAAACAGTATTGCAACTAATACAGATTTCTGTGTAATTATTTTGAGTCAGGGTGATCAGGAAACAAACTAGCAGCCTCCCCCAACAATGTTCCTAAAGCTATGCATGGAAATGTGGATTGCAGAATTCCTTGCCACAGTTAGAAATTAAGACATCCAAATATTAGAAAAGGAAGAATGCTTGAATATTATATCTACAATAATAGACATGACCATATCATAACTACAGTCAACACTGTGGACCATTTTCACACACAAGGTAAGTGAAAGAAAGAAGCGAGATGAGCAAGAATATTAAATGTCTTCCTTCTTTAATCAGGTCACAATTGGCAAAGAAGACACACTGTTTACAATTAATACACAGATTGTAGATCATAAAGAAAAGCAAGAAAGAATAGAATTAATCAAAAAGTCAGAGAGTTTGTCACATCTGCAAGGGGAGTGTAGTTGGGGCAAAAGAGTTACACCAGGATTGGGAGCTTCTTGGAGAGATATCTGTACTGTTTCTTTTGGGTGAAGTTACTGTTACCTTGTGGTGGAGAGGAATTAAGTTCTGTTTTTCAACTGTGATTCTTGGGTTAATCTGATTTTTTTGTGATGCTGTGGATGGAAACAAGGGCTTCATATGTCTTAGGCAAATGCTATCAACTGTGTTACGTTCCTAGCTCTAAACATAGATTCTGGATTCAGAAGCTAAAGGGGACTTAACTGCAAGTCAGAATCTCTACATTCATTAAAAAAAAAAAAGTTTGTAGTGGTGGTTTCAGGTGAAGAAAGGTGGATAAAAACCTGGCTGGTGTCAAATCTTGGCTACTGTTGAGGAAACATTAATACTTAAGAATCATGAACTAGTTTCATGCTGACCTGGAAGCTGCTGTGGAATATGAGGGCCTCTTTCTTTGTTTCTCTCCTACCTTCTGCATGAATGATCATCTAATCATTTCATTCTTTTTCTTTTTCCAATATGGCTTTCAGTTACAACATATTTCAAGGTGTTTTCTCTTTCATCAAAGGGTGGTACATGTCCAGATTAACTTCATCTACTACATGTGAATCAATGACATCCTAATGGTGGTGTGGGAGGTCCTTCTGTTTGTGTGTTGCTTTCATTGGTTAATTAATAAAGAAACTGCTTTGGTCCTGGTGATAGGGCAGAACTTAGGTAGGTGGGAAGACGGAACTGAATTCTGGGAGGAAGAAAGCAGGGAGAGAGAGCCAACATAGAGCCGCCAGGTCAGACATGCTGAATCTTTCCCAGTAAGCCACGACCTCATGGTGAACACAGATTAACAGAAATGGGTTAGATCAAGATGTGAGAGTTTGCCAATAGGAGGCTAAAGCTAATGGCCCAGCAGTGTTTTAATTAATACAATTTCTGTGTGATTATTTCAGGTGTAAGCTAGCTGGGTGGCCAGGATGAAAAGCAGGCCTTCCCTACATCAACATAATGGTCTTTGGATTACAATCAAATAAGATTCTCCTTTGTAAGTTTTCATTGAACTTGTTTTGTTTCTTATTGTTAGTGAGGTGTTCACGTGCCCACACACACATATATATCTTGTATGTCTATATATCTTTATATATATAGAGAGAGATACACAAGATAATATGGAATGACTTAAAGAAAGAAAATCTTGTCATAGATGTATACATAATTACACCATTTATTTTTTTAATCACATATGGCTTACAATTCTGCTTGTATACTGAAACAGAAAAAAAGGACTAGGAAACTGGACTTTAGTAATTCTAGTTAGGAAGTAAATTGTCTTGCCCAAGGACATTTAAATATATCTGGAGATGTTTTGGGATGTCATGATAAAGAGATGGATGCTATTGGCATTCAGGGTTAGACACCAAGGACATTATGAAACATTCCACAATGTGTGAAAATATCATTGCCTCCCCAAATAGCTAACCTGCCTGAATTGTCCACAGTGCCCTTGCTGAGAACACTGGCTACATGCCAAAATTAGGAACGATGCTGATCTCTGGCAAAGGTTCCAAAATAGTAGGATTTGAAAGTATTCAGTTCTGCTTATAGTGCTTGAGTTTTAGATAAGAGCTTTTTGGTACAAATTATTGATGTTCATGAAGCAGTAGTAAAAAGTTTAAAATTAATATATATTTATTACAAAAATAGAAAATGTTAAAAGTCAATTAAAATGTTTCTAAAGTTACTACCCTCAGATATTTGGCATGTTTCTTTGTAGTCATTTTTCTCATGTGTCTATAGGTAAATGCATAAGTGCTGTGCCTATTCTCTGTTAGGTTGAACATATTTTTCCATCATTTTATTTTAAAAACATCTTCACACATCAATAATTTTTTGGAAAGAGAATTTTAAGTGAATAAAAGGTATTAACTTTATTTGGATAGTACAGAGATATGTTTCTAGAAAAAAGTCAGGGCTATTCTAATAGGGCAATGTTTGTATACTTGGAATGCATACAAGTGGAGACAAATTTTTGAAGGAAAGAGGTTATGGCTAGAATAACCTGTATTGTGTATTACAAAGCACCAATCCTCCACTGTGGTAACAATGAATTCTTTCTGTTTTCAATACTGAGAGGATTAACAGAAGTTAATAGACAGCATACACATTTGAAGAGAGAAATGTGAGAGCCGGACGCCAACTTAGAAAAGAGGATACTTAGTGATGTTTCTTTAGAAAGAGGCCTCCTAAAATACAAGCAATTGCCACTTGTGGTTTAATTATTCCATTTTCTCAAGAACCTAGTTTGGAACTAAAGTATGCATATTGGATAGTGATTAACCTTCAACAGTGAAGCAGAGGACACCAAATAGCTTGTTTAAACATCTCCCTTCTCAAAATGCCACGAAAGTGAATTAAATTCCAATTTCTATTCATGGATTAGATCAAATTGCTCATTATGGTCCCGCAGATGGAGACCTTGTGACAAGTGGGAGGACGCCAGTTAAAAATGACTGTCTTCAAGGAGGTCTATGACAGAGAAAAACGGGGAAGGTGAGGGATCGGAGGGCTTCCTCTCTGACAGGTGCTCTGACTTCTCTGTGGTTGGTTTTCCCATGTGTCCGCCTCCCCTGTTCATTCACCCCTGGCTGATCTGAAGACTTTGCAGTCACCACCAAGCTCTCATCTGTCCCACCTCTGCATCATGCACTTGACATTATATATCTTCAAGAAAACCAGAGGATTCAGTGGGACAATTGAAGTTCGTTTGCTTCCAAAAATGTTATTCAGTCACAAAATATATTTGTTCCTTTCTGACAAAGCAATGTGGTGGGCTCTACAGAGATACGGCAAAACCAAAGAGAATTAAGTTTGATTAAAGGTGGGACTCTGGAGTCAGAATCCCCCCTGGTAAGCTGTGTGTAGCAGTGTGACCTCTCCTCTTGATGCCCAGCGAAACAACGCTAGTTCCCTTTTTCCAGGGTGGGATTTTTGAGGACTAATGTGGTTGCTGCAGCCTGTTGGTATTGCTGCTATGGAATTGCATCTTAGTGGTAGACAAATTGTATTTTAGTGGTAGAGCCTTCGAGTCCCAGGGCAAGATGCCAGCAAGTTCAGTGTCTGGAGAAGGTCCAGTCTCTGCATCCAATGTTGTGCTTCGGATATTGCATCCTTCAGAGAGGAAGGACCCTGTCCTCATCTGGCAGAAGGTACAAGGACACAAAGCCACAAAGTCTCTCAGTCAAACCTTCTCATAAATTCATCAATCTTTTCATGAAGGAGAAGCGGTCAGGGTCAAGTCACTTCTTAAAGGCCCTACATCCAAGTATTATATCCTGTTGGCAAGACCTGACTTTTAGAATGGACCAGACCTCAGCAGAGAGGATGCTCATGCAGCAGTGTGTTGAGTACTGAGTGTGAGTTCAATCCACAAGACATCATGTCTCTCTATCCTCATTTTCATCAGTCCTTAATGTCTAATTGCACAAATGCAGGAAGGCTGTGATAGCCCAGGGGCATCTTTCCAGGAGAAAAAAATGCAACACATATGAGAACTTTTCATGGAGAACATTATTCCACCATGGCCTGTTAGTTGCTCTTCAATCTGCTCTGACCCAAGAACCTCTTGGAACCATCTTTCTGAGTACACTTGCTTTAATCTGCTGATGATAAATCTAGGCTTACTTAATAATTTCCTCTGAGTTGAGAAAAGGTAAATGGTTTTCTGACACAGTGCTTTTAGGGAAATTGGCATTTATACATGGATTCATCTTTCATTCAATTGTTTAATAAATATTTACTGTCTGCCTGTTCTCTAAGATAGTAGGAGATAGGTAGGTGCGTGAGGTGCAGCTCCTACTGAGAGAAAGCTCATGCTTGAATAGGGAACTACTTTAACAGTTGGCTTCAGAGTGATGAAAGTTTATGCAGGCCAAGTGAAAACAGCAAATGACCCTTTTCTCTAAATAGCTTTCCTTGCCTCATTTCTAAGACACATCTGCAGCTCTCCTCACAGCTGCTGGTTCAAAGCCAAAACTGTGGCTCAGACTCAAAATATTGAACATCTAGCAGCAATTCCTTTAGGAACTTGTCAATCAAGTATGAACTTCCATTTCCTAGTCTCTCAAAATGTTGCTGGGCCCTTCCTCCAATTTTCTGTTGAAATAAAAATAGGTCAGTATAAAGGAAAATTGAATGATGCCTGAATGGATGCCAGGACTGAAGTCAATGGCTTCTGGACACAAATCTCTATGAGGTCACTGTGATGAATTTCCTATGAGGTCACCATGATGAATTTCCTAATTCTATTATGGCTTTCATTATGGATTTGGTTGCATGGTCTGTTTGGATTGAAAGCGGAGAACTGTTCTAGCTGGCCTGGGGAATGATATAATGATTTTATAAAGTGATTCCACTCCAGCTTATCCAGGAGGGTCCATTCCAGCCTTTCCAGGAGAGTTTCTGATTGAGACAATGATCTGTCTGTCTGACAGAAATGATTGACACCACCATAATGTTATCTAGTGAAGAACTATAAACAAGCTGAGATCCTTAGGCTACAGTGGGTACCCCAATAGTATGGGCTGCAGTCTAAATCAGATATGAAACCTATCTTAGATAATATTATGAAGCAAGGGACCAATATTCAATCTCTGGACTTTGTCTTAGAGAAAGTAGGACATCGCCTACAGAACTGTAAAAGCACTTACCAAACTTGGGAATCTGTTCTTGCCTTGACTGCCTCCTGTAAATTATCCGTATGGTAAACCATGCAAATTAACATCTGGAAACATCCAGAATAGTCCAATCAGCCTGCCCTTCTTAATGACTGACTTGTCTGATGGGACAATGGCTTCCTTTGGACTTGTCCTTAGATCCCTCCTAAGGTCATCAACAGAACTTTTTATTCTTCATCTGAAGGCCCTGAACTGCTCCATGCTCAGGACTCTTTTCTAACTCTGAAGGAAGTCTGAGTTGTTTTATGTTCTGTATCATTGACTCTGTTCTGATACTACTCTGGTCTGATCCTCATGCCTAACAACAGTGTTATCAACATGTTTTTGAGGCTCAAACACTTACAGTAGACACCAATTCCAAAAATTGGGTCTCCACATTAAATTTCTATCCAAGAAATTCTTAGAGGATTGAAATTAGCCCCTGAATTGGACTACCTTTCTATAGACAAGAACTCGAGGGCAAATGCAAATCTCTCAGCAGCTGCTGGAAGTCTGGTGCCAGTCCCTCAATATAGGGTTTTTTTCTGTCTTGAGGACAACTATCTGTTATGCATCCCTAGTATTAATAATATATTTATCTCATGTACACTAACTTTTGGGCCAGAATTCTCTATCTTATCTTCCTTTACTAGTATACCTATCTGTTTTCTAATTCCCTCATGATAACATTGTCTGAAATTTATTTATTCTAAAAGTGTTCATGTGAGCACAGTCATAAGCATCTTGGAATCACTGTTCAAAATGTAGAAGATCACCTATAATTATATATTATGTAATATTAAAGATTATGTGCATTATAACATAATGTATATGTATTATGCATGTTGCAAGGGTACATTCTTAACGTCATACTTGGTATGAATAATTGCACCTAAGAAACACACACACACACACACACACTTGCAGTACTTTGTATCTAGTGGGAGACGACAACAACGCAATAGACAAGTCCCACATCATAGAAATGTGGGTGAAAAGGTAGGTGATAGGTGTTATGGAAGCACTTAGGAAAAGGATTTTGGATGTGGATGCAAACTTCCTGGAAGAAGTGATATTTAAACTGGGACCAGAAGGTTGGTCAAGGAAATGGGCAAGAGGCAAAAAAAAAAGGATAAGAAGAGGGGAGAACAGGAAAATCTGCTTAATTCTAGCATCGTGGACCAGCAGGAAATGAAGCAAAGAGGCATGCCATACTCGGTCACTTGAAAGAATATGCTGAAGAAGTTGAGTGGAGGCAGGAGACACTGCTTGGTCCCAGGCCATGCAGGTAAGAGGTCTTTTCTTTGGGTAGCCGAGATGGCAAGTTGTCCTCTTACCTTATATGTGTGTGTGCCATGCACCTGTGACACACACAAAATAAATACATTACTGTCAAAATGATTTTTAAAGGGCAAATAATAAAAAGAAGTTTTAACTTTGAAACTGTTTTAGAGAAGTTGTGCTCCGTGAGCTTAGAACCCTAGAATTGGACTCCTGATTTGGAATGGCATGCTTGCAGCCCCATTAAGGCTTCTGGTGATGAGTTATATCAGTTTTCTTTATGTATGTTGCAGAGACACAATCTCAGTTCTTTTTCTTTGAGACAGGGTCTCACTATATAGCTCTGGCTGTCCTGGAACTCCCTATGGAGACCAGGCTGACCTGGAACTCACAAAAATCAACTTGCCTCTGACTCCAGAGTGCTGGGATAGAAGGTGTGCACCACCAGAGCCAGCTCCTACACTCATGTCTTGATCCTTGATATGAGTTGCACTGAGAATATTTCCCTTGCCTTTGATGGCTTTGATAACTTTGAATGCTGGTAGCTTCTCTCCTCAATCCATAAAAGGTACCTTATTGAGGGTGATGCAGTCAGATTGTCATGCAGATGCTGTTCCTGGAAAGACACCACCAGAGGCTGACTAGCAGTCATCATAGGCCATGTATCACTGTGATGTCATGATAATTATCTCTAACAGCTATGGTAAAAGACTTTCACAAATCACCCATATACATCCTTGTAGTACCTTTTAGAGTTCTTTGTTATATATTTAAAGGAAGCACAGTGGACATGCATAACACCATTCCTAAGTATTTCTGAAAACTTATCAACTCCTAGATAAGGCTTCAAACGCTAAAGGGAAGATGAATTTTTCCCTTTCTGGAAAAATTGACCAAAATGTTAGAACCAACTCTTAATAAAATAATAATAATAATAATAAAGTTAACACAGCAAAAATGTCCCAT
This sequence comes from Ondatra zibethicus, assembly GCA_004026605.1. NCBI lineage: Eukaryota > Metazoa > Chordata > Mammalia > Rodentia > Cricetidae > Ondatra > Ondatra zibethicus. The sequence continues at coordinate 5,238 of PVIU01013333.1, read as the reverse complement.
GATCTGTTGTTATAGCAGTATTTCTTAACACACACATGAATACAGGCACAACTAAACAAACAACTAAATGCCTTCTAGGTGACAGCTCCAATTCCTCATTTTTTAATTACAGAGAAATTTGGGCAAATTTAATTTCCTTCATTTTTTAAAAACTATGCTTCAAGAAACACAAAATTTAAGAAGTGATACTGTTCTAGAAATGAAAAATATGTTCAGCCATGTATCACAGACAGTTGAAGGGGGAATGGATATGATTACAGAAACACACATGAATAGTGTGCATGTGTGTGTTGCAAGTATGGAGTTGACAGAAAGACATGCAGGAAAGAGAGCCCAGCAGAAAGACAATAAGGGAGATGCACAGAGACAAGCTCACAACAAAGAGAAGAAATCCAGAAAGCTTCAGTCAGACAATATCCGGGGGTTTCTGACCTTCCAACCCACAAGGCTTGAGGGCATCACTACCGTTATAGGCGACATCATATAATCACTATTCTAGTTTCTTTTTTGTTACTATGGTTAAACAGTCTTCCCAGTAGCAGCTCAGGGGAGGAAAGGTTTTATTTCATCTTTCATTCCCAGGTCACAGTCGATCATTGAGAAAAGCCAGGGCAGGGATTCAAGCCAGAGCTTGAAGCAGAACTGTTGAGGAAGGCTGCATGCTAGCTGGCTTCCAGGCTACCTTTCTTTCTGCAGCCCAAGAGTACCTATCTGCCTAGAGAAGGGTGCATGCTAGCTGGCTTCCAGGCTCATGCTTAGCTACCTTTCTTTCTGCAGCCCAAGAGTACCTATCTGCCTAGAGAATGGTGCCACCTACAATGGGATCTACCCTACTATTTCAGTGAGAAATCAAGACAGTGCCTCACAAACATGCCCAAGTGCCAATATGATCTTGAGTATTCCTTAAGTGAGACTCCCTTCTCAGGTGACACTAAGTTGTACAAGTTGACAGTTAAAATTGACTGCAATGGCTACCTTTCAATACTGCAATTAACTTCCTTCCATTTAAAAGTTACCATTTTAGCAGGATGAAAATAATTTTTCTCTCTTAATTTACAAATTTCATATTTAGAATACTAAAAAAAACCTTTTCTACTGACGGTTTAAAATTAGCTAGAACCTGAGTCCAACTCCAGAGGCAATGGGTTTCCTGCTGTCTCGGGCTCCAGGTTGCAGCAGTTTCTACAGATGCTGATTGATGCTGTGCCCTTTGTCATTGCTGTGTGCTGTATGTAGTCTCAGCAACAGGCTTCTCTTTGGATCTATGTGTAAGACCCACATATATAACCTGCCCCATTTATGCTTATGGTACTTAAAGTCCTGCATATTGCTGTCTCCTCTCTACATCCATTCATCTATGTATGTATGTATGTATGTATGTATGTATGTATGTATGTATGTATGTATGTATCTATCTATCTATCTATCTATCTATCTATTTATCTATCTATTTATCTATGATAAAATCTAGACAGGTTATGATGTCTCCAGTATTTATGATAATATCTGTTCTGTGGTAGGGAATAAAAGCATTTTAAAAATATTAAGTACATTTTTCTCCCACCATAGCACAAATAGAGTGAGAAACATATACAAATACTTGTTATTTACATTTAAAATTCTCTTCATGGTGTTTTCAACCAAAACTGTCTGTATTGTCTTAGGCTGATTGGTTATAGAAATCACCTTGGATTAGGGTATTTATCAAGCTCAAATATTTTGAAAGCTCTAATTTATTTATTCAGGAATGTGATTGTACTTTGTTCTCTCTCTCTAAATACATATATGAGAAATATACCAGTACATATAAACACACATATATGTAAATGCTCACATATACCACACAATGTATAAATAAATATATAATATACATATTTCTCATTTTAAAACTGTAATACTTAGATCTATCCCATCTTAGGAGGAAATGCTATCTTGATGATAATCCTAACTGTACTTCAGAATGTAACGCTTGTAGCACTGGGGGTTGAAGCTAGGACCTCACACACACTAGCCAAGCTTTGCCACTGAGCTGTATCTCCAGGCCTGAAATACACCTTTTGTTCCAGGGGACCCTGTAAGCATGCATGTTGAATGATTGGTGAAAAGGTAAAGATAGTGGAAATGGGCACAGTTTGTATCTTTTTCTGTAACCCAAATATGTTCCTAGCCATCACTTCCTTTTCAAGCTTCAATGTAACAGTTCTTGGTGGAGAATTTTCTTCAAGTACTTTTCTTCTCTGGGAGCTTTTCTAATATATGACTCAAGATTAAAGTTTAGCAATCAAAGAGACTCTGGCTACAGCTTCTGACTGGGAAGGGAGTCAGAGGCCGCAGCTCAGGGAAAGTAAAGCTGCAGTAGTGGTTGTAGGAAGATGTCGGGCGAAGACAAGCAGTGGGAGCCAACTAGCGCTGTCATGACCAAGTATAAGATGGGGGTGACATCACCAACCGGGTTCTTCGATCTTTGGTGGACACTTCCAGCTCAGGTGTGTCAGTACTGAGCCTGGGTGAGAAAGGTGATGCCATGATCATGAACGAGACAGGGAAAATCTTCAAGAAAGGGAAGGAAATGAAGAAAGGTATTTCTTTTCCTACCAGCATTTTGGTAAATAACTGTGTATGTCACTTCTCCCCTTAGAAGAGTGACCAGGACTATATACTCAAGGAAGGTGACTTGGTAAAAATTGTCTTTGGGGTTCATGTGGATGGTTTCATTGTTAATATGGCTCACACTTTTGTAATTGGTATAACTCAGGGGACCCAGGTAACAGGGTAGAAAGCAGATGTCATTAAGGCAGCTCATCTTTGTGCCGAAACTGCCTTACGATTGGTCAAACCTGGAAACCAGAACATACAAGTCACAGAATCCTGGAACAAAGTTGCTCACTCATTTAATTGCACGCCAATAGAAGGTGTGTTGTCACACCAATTGAAGCAGCATGTGATCCATGGGGAGAAAACCATTATCCAGAGTCCTTCAGACCAGCAGAAGAAGGCCACGAAAGGGTTGAATTTGGGATACATGAAGTTTATACTGTGGATGTCCTCATCAGCTCAGAAGGCAAGGCCAAAGATGCAGGATAGAGAACCACCATTTACAAATGAGACCCCACTAAACAATATGGCCTGAAAATGAAAACTTCTTGTGCCTTTTTCCGTGAGGTGGAAAGGCGTTTTGATGCCATGCCATTTACTTTAAGAGCGTTTGAAGACAAGAAGAAGGCTCGAATGGGTGTGGTAGAATGTGCCCAGCATGAATTACTACAGTCATTCAGTGTTCTCTCTGAGAAGGAGGGTAAATTTGTTGCCCAATTTAAATTTACAGTGCTACTCATGCCCAATGGCCCCATGCAGATAACCAGTGATCCCTTTGAGCCTGACCTCTACAAGTCAGAGATGGAAGTCCAGGATGCAGAGCTAAAGGCTCTTCTCCAGAGTTCTGCAAGTCAAAAAACCCAGAAAAAGAAGAAAAAAAAAGGCCTCCAAGACTGCAGGGAATGCCACCAGTGGAAAGACATTAGAAGAGAATGAAGCTGGGGACTGAGGTGGGTCCCATATCCCTAGCTTGTCATTCCTGCCTCATCCCCTTCCCACCACACCCCAGGCTCTGTGAAGTGCAGTTCATCTTTGCCACCCAAGACAACCAACAGAGCGGTGTCTTCTGCACTCATTCCAGTTACCCCACTCATTCGCCCACGCAACCCAGTCTTTCAAATAAAAAACCAGCTCCTTCTAACTCTAGTCTTTGGAGGCCGGGCTTCCCAGCCATTGAAGACTACTTTCAGTAGAAAAAAAATTTGAGTAATAAAATCAGGAGTCAAAATGAAAAAAAAAGATTAAAGTTTAGTAATGGCCCTCACTTGTCTTAGTTTTCTTTTTTTTTTTTCCATTTCGACTATCAGCATTCACATAGGAGATTAGGAAATGAACTTGGAAGCAGTCCACACTCAGCCTTTGTAGTCTGATGTTTCCCTCACCCCTACTCCATGCTGGAGGTGAGATAAGGAGAGAGCCAGGACAGCCTCGGGTCAAGTGAAAGCCTAGCCCAGCAGACAATGATCTTACAGTCTTTATTTGCTTCAGTTGAATAAATTGCTCTTGTGTGTTTATGTTTCTTAAGTATATGTGGAATATATTTGTTCATACTCTCTGGTCATTACTCTAACCCCAGAAGCCCAATGGGACACATTACTCACTAGAATTCTCAGTACTGCAGACAACCTGTGTCTGTTCTGTCTCTTAGTGATTGCCCAGCAAGGAAAACACATTGCTTAATTGTTCTATGATGAGACCCTGACATCTGTCCTCTGGCCTAGTTTTCTCAAGCTCAGTTGTATTGAATTTATGTATTTTTTCATAATTTTTCACAATTTTTCAGTTAAATGACATCAGAGTTCTAGGCTTTTGACCTCTCTCTGGTTTCGGCTTTTTCTGTGTGTTCAGTCCCTGAGAGGCAGACATGGTGTGAGGACCAACCCTTGCTCAATTTGACTGAATTAGAATCACTCATGAGATTAGTGAGATACAATTCTGGGTGTGTCTGCAAGACTAGCTCCAGAGGATGAGGTGAGGTGAGGGGGACCCACTCTGAAAATAGATTCCCACCACCTAGGGACTCAGAACCCTGACATAATAAAAGGAAAAGGAATGCCAAACAGTGCAGCCATTTCCCCATGCCCGCTTCCTCACCACCATGCTGTTATCTGCCCAGCTTTGCCATCCCCTCCTGACGAGGATGGGTGAACCCTCTGAACCATGGACCAGAATAAATCCTTTCCCATTTAGCTAACACACATGGGTCACCCTGTTACTCAAGGATCTTTAGTCAATTTGAACTACATCTTACCTGCCTAAAGGCTGTATTATTTTCCTTTTAAGATATGAACAATGTTCCAAAGTCACACAGCTTATGAAAGAAGAGCAAAAGTGTCAATCCACGTGGGCAGAGCTAGGGAATGTGCTTTTTTCTCCTTACTGTAATTTCTGAGCCAGCAGTGTGGTTGGGAGGCACCACACACATTTTTCTAGTTTAAAGACGAGCTTTGAGACCTTGAGAGAACAATAACTAACTTTATATGGAAAAACAAAAAGCCCAGGATAGCCAAAACAATCCTATACAATAAAGGAATTGCCGGAGGCATTACCATCCCTGACTTCAAACTCTATTACAGAGCTACAGTAATGAAAACAGCTTGGTATTGGCATAAAAACAGAGATGTTGACCAATGGAATCGAATA